>JANAVB010015815.1:0-49326 GCA_029216955.1 Iris pallida
CCGAGGGTTGGTACAGCCGGTCAGACTTGGACAGCGTTCAAGAAACTATTCAAGGAGAAATTCTTTCCCGATACCGCACTCCGTGCTTTGGAGGCACAGTTCGAGAGTTTGGTTCAAGGGGACCAGACCGTTGAGGAGTACGCTGGAGAGTTCAGCCATTTTAGCAGATTCATCGAGGATCTTACCGAGGTCGGGAAGGCGAGGAGGTTCCGCAGGGGTTTGATCGGAGAGATCAAGTCATATACCAAGAGCGATCGCGACGCCACCTTCGAGCAGATTCTGGTAGGTGGCATGATAGCGGAGGACGATCTTGGGCTGAAGGAGAAAAGGATGCGAGACACTCAGGGAACTAGTGGCAGTACGGGCCCGGCCAAGAGGCCCCACCTGGAGATTTAGCAGCAGTATCCGCATCAGATGCCCCACTTACAGATTCAGCCACAGTATCCACGGCAGATGCCACCCCTACAGTTTCAACAGCAGATGCTACTTCTACATTTTCAGCAGCAGTACCAGCAGCCGAGGGTCTACCTTCAGCAGCGACAGTTTCAAGACCGTGTACCCTTTCAGCAGGTACAGCAGCCGCAGAGGCAGCAGCAGACCCCAGGACAGCAGCTTGTTATCATTTGCCCTTTTTGTAAGAGACCAGCGCACGATTGGGGCGAATGCCGGAAGAGGCTGGGCAGATGTTTGCTTTGCGGAGGATCCGATCATCGTCTAAGAGAGTGTCCCGAGTCATCGGGACAAACAGTTTAGGAAGCAGGAGCTAGGGCCCCGGTAGGCCGGCAGAGGGGATTACCCTTACCGACTCAGCAGCAGAGGTACATGCAGCATAAGCAGCAGGCCAGGGGAGGCCAGCAAGGGCGAGTTTTCGCCAGGACAGTCGAGGATGCTTAGGCCGTTAGAGATCTAGTTGCAGGTTCCGTTCTTTTGACTCAAATTCTGCAATTTCCTCTTATAACTGCATTCAAATTTTGATTCCTTCTGTTCCTTGTTGATTTATCAATTTTGTCCTGTTGTTCTTGTGTTATGTTTGATTTCTTCTGAGATAAATCATATGGGCTAGGTCACCCAGTTATGGAATCTAGAATCTTCGATAGTCGTGTTTAGCTGGCATAGTGAGGACATATAGTTAGATTTAGGACGTATTTCTCGGGTGTAGGAATTTAAGGTTTTTGCTGCCAAGCATGCGGCAATACAAAAATTTTAAATACCATGATTCTAGAGGTATATGCCTTAGTCGAGGACTCTGTGAATATCGTAGCCTTGCTCACTAGCATGACGAAGATTCTGAGTATCATGATTCTGGACAGACGCATATGATTATCTGACGATAGGTTTGAGACTTTGATTGTGGGGTGTTTGACCTGGAAGGCCTGCTACCATCTTAATTTTGAGGACGAAATTTTTATAAGGTGGGTAAGATTGTAACACCCAGTTTCTAGAATGAGGGCAATTTTGTAATTTTATATTTTAATTGATTTAATTATGGTATTTAAAATTTTCTATGACTTTTATTGATTTTTAATCATTTTAAAACTATTTTAAATCATGACTTATGATTTGGTGTCTTGTTAGTGTAACCCTAGAGCCTAGCTATGTGATTAGAGTATTTCATTTATCATTTCTAGATTGAGGGGTATTTTAGTCATTTTTGTAATTTTGGAAATTATTTGGAATTATTATTTATTATTTAGATTTATTACAATTAATGTGATTTTTAGAGGTTTTTAGTATAATTGATTTTGGTGTTTTAGTGGACTTTGACTTATGTTGACTTTGGAGACTAACCTAGTGGGTAACCTATGTCATGACTATGAGATTAGGATATGGAAACCTAGGTTGACTTAAGTTAGTGATAATTAACCCATTAGAATTTATTTTGGGAAAATAGGATTTGAATTGATTAGAAATGGCTTGTGATTTCACAAGTCATGACTTGTGACTTAAGGTTAATAGCCCATAGGCCCACACCATGAACCAAACCTAATCCTAATCAGCCCATGGCAGCCAACCTAGGGTTTCACACCCGATTTAATCCCTCTTCCATTTGTTCTTGCCTCTTTTATCAATTTCTCCAAGTTTTGAAGAAAGAGGTTTGTCCATTCTTCCCCAACCCATAGATTATTCATTTTAATTCCTTTTCCAGTCTAGTCTTTTGCATTAGTTCCTAATCCAGCTCTATTTCATGTCCATGGAGAGAAATCTCAGGTTTGGACCAATTTGGAGCACTTGGCCATCAAGAAGAAACCCCCATTTTTGGAGCTTTTTATTGGAATTTCAACATATAGGTAACTTCCTATTCCTTTCTATAGATTTTCGATTTCTTTGCATGAATAGGAAGCCCTAGGTGTCCTCTCTCTGTTGGTATAGGCATTGTTAGGTTTCGTGTCCAATACGTGTCCGTATCGGACACGTATCAGGCCATGGTCGTAGGTGTTTGACGAAATGCCCCAAAGGGCATTTCGTTTTATTTTCTGAAATGTATTTGATTGAAAAAATAGATTTTATGATTGCTTATGGATTTCCAGAGTCCTTACGGTGTTTTCGTGTTGTGTCGGGACACGGAGGACACGAGTACACGCGGGTGCATACACGCGCACAAGCACGGTTGGCTCCCCTGCTACCACGTGTCTCGTGTGCCCTGCACACAGCACGTGGACACGCCATAATTGGCATGGATACGGGGGCAGTGTCTGCGCATACTCCCTCAAAGTCTCACGACACCTAGTTTCGTGTCGGACACGAAATCGAGCCCGTACTGATTTGTGCACTGTGCACACACGCAGAAATTTGCGTCTGATACGACCTTTTTACTCCTGACACGACTCATGTGGACACGATATAGACACATGTACACGTCCCCCTAGTCTAGGCGTACACGTGTGCACACCCACGTGTTGTGTCGTGACGTGTGTCGTGTTCTACAGACACGTGCACGCGTGCACGACACTGTTTGTACACAGTTTGAGTCTGTGTTCGTGTAGTGTTTTAGACACGATTCGTGTCCAGTTTCCTGGCCACGAAGACACCTATGACACCTACAACTATGTGACATGATTTACCAGCCTTTTGTTTTGTAATATATTTGATTTTCAATGTATTTTGGGTTTAAAATTGGGGTTCACTGATACACCTTGGTTGAAATGAAATTCTGGGTTTGAATTGTATCTTTTTCTGATTTAATGTTACTGTAATGATAGATTAGACTCACCTACATGTTTGATGAATGATGTTTATGTTAGCGAGTGATTTTTAGGAGCAATGGGTTTCGAAAATGGGTTTTGGGGTTTACTAACTGATTCATGGGTTAATGAGAACTGTCATTCAATTTCTTTTAAAAAAACTGAACTTGATTTCTCCTCTCTACTGAAACCTGAGATTTTCTTACTGAAATATGAGATTCTAACTCAGTTTTGATTACATTTCATTGAGATATGAAACCTGGGATTTGGAATAAAGTTGAAAACTGAGATTTGCTCAAATGCCTTTTTGTTCACATGGGATTGATGCCCGGAAGAAAGAAAGGATTGTAGAAAAGATTGGACAGCAAGGGCGTAGCAGGAAGGGACTGAATCCACTAGTGGGACATGCCCATAACAATAGAGCTAGTAAGGCAAGCAAGGTTCTTTCTCAGAGAATGGGCTCTTATGGAATGCCTGATTGCATTTGCACATGATTCGTAACTATTTTTTCCCTGTGTATCATCACACACCCTTTAACTTGATGTAATCTGTACACACACACCTGTGTAAATTCCTCACACCATCACACTCACTTACATTGCAATCACCCACACACAGGCCATAACCTGTGTTCATGTTTTCCGAGAACTAAGGCACACATAGCTATTGACACAATACCATATACACATTGCACTGTTTTGTATTCCCTGTCTTCAGTGATACACCTTGACACTTGAACACAGGTAAAAAGCTACACCCTCACACACACAGAGTTGTTCACTGTTTAATAAAACTGAATGGAATGTGGGAACTTTTTAATTAGTTTTTATGTGTGTTCATGAGTTTATTTGAACTGTTTGAGTTATATTTAATACTGAGATTGGTATTTGGTTTTGAACTATTTTGGGATGTGTGGGGATTCAAAAATCTGAGAATGATTTGAAGGGGGAAACTGTCAACTGATTTATGAGTTTTAACTGTTTAAATTGATTTCTGAGTTAATATGTGATATCTGAATTGTTACACTGTTTTAACACATATATTTATCCATACTTATGTAAATGGCCTCACTGTCCTCTAAACACACAAGCCCACACTCACATCTCACTGATTTTACAATCACTCACATACACACACCTAGGTAATTCCCCTCATGTTACCCTCACATGCCTCACTTCACACACACACACACACATTAGCACACATGCATCTAACACATACCCTCTTGTCACTCCACGCACACCCAAGTACACAATCACCTTTCCATTTTTTCCTATCTTTCATGTATATGCATATATACATATGTATATGAATATATATGTGAGAATACACATGTATGTAGCCTATATATGTTCAACCCATAGCAGCCCACATGTAGCTATCCCAAATCAGTCTATTACCTGTCAAAAACCCACTCCTTAACCAGCCTGTGTACACCCCTAAACAACAGCCCATAGCTGCCCCTTAACCACCCTGAAATCAGTCCTTATTAACCCCATGTGTCAGTCCAAACACAGCCTATACTAGCTTCCCACCTTCCTGTCACACACCCTTTATTTAAACCCTTCATGTTACATAGGTTCATATGTGTAAACACACAGGCCTCTCATGTACCACTCCTCTATCACATTGCTATTACACATTGTATTTCCACACAATATTTCACCTTGAAACTTCATTCATATATATATCACCCACTATATCTCTCTATATATGTATTTTGATATATGGTAATATATATATATATATATATATATATATATATATATATATATATATATATCTATAACATGTAACTTATGTATGGGTATATGTATGTAAGTATCTCTTTATATATATACATGTAGTGATACATATATATATGTACAAGGTGATAAATGAATGTATGTATGCAAGGTAGGCATGAATGATATGTAATATGGGTAATACAATATAGGCTTGATTAATGTGGTAAATAAATATATAAATAAGTTGATAGTTTGTATAGCATTGTGATTGATGTGTGATTGCTAGACTAGGCTTGGTTAGGCCTAGTGAGACTTATTAGACTTGTTTGAGTCAGTCTTGACCTAGTTGACCTAGTTTGACTAGTGTAGTTGACCAGAGTTGACCAAGAGTTGACTTTAGTCTAGTTCCACCTAGACAGCATGCAGATGCATAGTAGATTACATTTATCATCCCCTGTATACATCTTGATTTGTGTTGCTCTAAATAGGAGTCAGGTACCTCATCTCGGACAGTATATTTACTTCAGACATTCAGATACGAGGCGAGTACATTCTCTGATCCTTTCATATCCTGCTTAGAATTATTTCCTGTATTAAATTACTTTACTTGATACTGTCACATTGGTCACACAGATTAGTACTATATGGATCCCTTCTTGAGATGTTATCCCTTCAGGGAGCATCGGGTACTCTATGTTCTGTGCGTTTAACTTACATGGCGTATCATATGCTTCTTTGGTTCTTTAATCACTTGTGACATATACTCATATGATCACAGAGACTTCTCTGAATCCTTATACCATTTATTGGGTCTATCAGAATCCCCATTTATGGGACTACTATGTACTACCCTTCGGGGACATATCACCCTTTGGGGGCTTACCACCCTTCGGGGGCATATCACCCTTTGGGGGCTTATCACCCTTTGGGGGCATATCACCCTTTGGGGGCTTACCACCCTTCGGAGGCATATCACCCTTTGGGGGCTTATCACCCTTGGGGGCATATCACCCTTTGGGGGCTTACCATCCTTCGGGGACTGTTACATAGAATCATAACGTAACCTGGTTGGATCCTTGTGTATTAGTTGGGGGTACGGGGGAGTATAAATAGCCATGTGAACAATTCCAAAGTAGAATAGCCATGTACGCCTCTTTAGTATAGCCATGTACAATCAAGCTGTTCACATGTCGACTTTGTGCTCTAAATTACTAGTCACTGGTAGCTCTTTACTTATAGTAGATATTTCTATTACAGTTCTCTCTCTCTCTGTTTACATGCTGTATTTCCTTCAGTATCTATATCTTACTTTACTGCATGATTATATTTTCTAACCTGCTATGAACTATTGAGATGTATTGTGCTCGCTTCCGTCCTGACTGGACCTGTTGAAAATTTTACAGAGGATGATGAGGAACCCTGTACCCCTTACTTTGGAGCTTGCCTAGATGACACTCGCGACCTGGACCCCTGGGGAGGTTCAGGCAGCTGCTGAGGATGATACCCCTAGCATAGAGTAGATAGCTTAGACTATTTTTTTTTCATATTTAGCTGTTGTCATTGTTTCAGAGTTGTATATTGTAGAGATGTTGAGACTTGTATTTCATTTCTGTTGTACCTTAGTTGAGGATTTTCTTATCTATTTTATCGTGCCATATTCTGTCTCTAGATTGAGTTGTACCTCTGTGTTGGTCTCCTTATGGAGAGTATTACATGTTAGTTAGTTAGTTATAGTTCATGACCTAGAACAGTGTTCTACTACCGACACTGCGGCATAGGCTGGGCGCTGTTACGTTTTCGTACCCTCACAGTGGGTGCGGGTCGTGACACCAAGTCCGGCAGAGGAAAGCACTACGATGCTGGATTGCAGGGACAAAGAGTAATTCTATACGCCCCAAGAAGAAGCCGAACACTCATATGGCCAAGCCTGCTAACCGCATGCAGGATGCTCATGCAGCTGAAACTGCCAGCCGCATGAAGGAGGTCTATGCGGACAGATCATCCAGCCGCATGAAGAAAACTCATGCGAGCGAGACTCCCAGCCGCATGAAGAAAGCCAATGCGGCCACAACTGCCAGCCGCATAAAGATTATTGATTCCAGCCGCATGATGCCTATTTCACGCGGCTCTGTCTTCGACCGCCTCTCCTATGGTCCTGATCTCTTGTGCTCCCAAGAAGATATGTCTGACTCTCTCTAGCACCACTTAGACTCTTCCTACTATGTGCCCTCACGCACTAGAGTAAAGAAATCTAGGGAAGCACGAGCCTGGCAAGCTCGGTCCGCTGATTCGACCTCTGACCATCCGAGCGTCCTACATACTGTTATGCAGGCCTCTGATGGAAAGTTGTACAGAACCACTCGAGTCCAGCCCCCGGCGGCAAACGGACAGAGAGGTTCCCAAAAGTCTCCCAAAATCCAGGAAGCAAACATGGTCGATCCAGACCTATCTGACTTGCGTGAGGCCATCCTCCACAAACGCAAGGAAAGAGAAGGCGCATCGGGGTGCAAAGAATCCTCACACGGACGTCACTGCACCTAAGTCATCGTCAACTGCTGTTGCAACAATGCGACGATATGAGAAGTCCGATAGTCCATCTTCCAACGACTACAACAACCATGTTCAGAGGATGAGTCACTTCCCGTCGTCTTCTGCAACTCTGCTCAGAAAATCCTCGCCGATGGAAGAGGGAAGAAGACGAATGTTCCCAGCCCGAAGATTTCAACCACTATGACCAAGAGACTGTCGTCTAAGCGGGTGCCCACCACCGGAGTTTTCCAAGGTACCCGTTCAAAGACAAAATTTGCTACAGTGGGAGGTTCGTCGTCCACACCGCTGGGGGTTACTGAGACTGGGGGTAGCACTCCTCCAAACCTCCACGACAATCCGATGTTCTAAGAAGACGAGCCGGGGAAAACAACTCTCCCATCAGATGCAGCAAACCCTGACGTCTCCGAGGACGTCTACAACTCCCAAGACGATTCAAACTCGGAAACTGGGGGTACTATTCCTTCTGAGTCCGAACCGGAGGAAGACATTCCCACATACCCCGATGACTTCTCGGTACAGGGGTATGACTCGGAAGACACATCCTCCACCGTTCCATCCATCTCTTCTCATGTAAGGACGGTATTCATGACGGACAGCAACCAAGGTGGTTCCAGTGATCGCCAACGCATCGACACTCTGGAAGCCATATTGCACGCCTTGGTCAAGTCTGTAGACGAGATCAAAGCGGCCCTTCCAACTCTGCAAGGAGGGACGCCTGGCCAAACAAGTACGGGTTTCACGGTCAATGCAGACTCGAATTCAGTGGCACCGAATCCGGGCAACAATCCTCCTCAAATAATGGCCCCCACCGCTGTGGATGAGGCCCGAGAAGCGAGAGGAGAGGTCCAGGAGCTCCGAGCCATGTTTCACGCTCGAGAAAACTCTCAAGACCTCAGAATACGGCAACCGTACCCTGCTGCATGGAGGGATGTCCCCTTCCCGCCAAGATATAAGCCGTTCAACATCAACCCTTATGATGGAAAGACCTCCGTAAGTCGGTATATCACTTACTTCGAGGTCACCATCGACCATCTGCCCCATGACGATGCCATCCTCATACGATTATTCATTGGGGCATTGGAAGGAGTCGCCTTCGACTGGTATCGCAACCTGCCAGACAATTGCATCCACTCCTTCGCCGGCTTCAAGCGCATGTTCTTGGAGAGATTCTACGAAGTAGGGCTGGACATCACAATGTCCACCCTCATGGACGTCGTCCAAGGGGAGAAAGAGCTGACAAGGAACTATATCGAGCGGTTTCGCCAAACCGTAATAAAGTTGCCGTCTGAAAATTCGGATTCCACCTTGATTGAAATTTGCCAAAAGAGATTGCTCCCAACAATCAGTCTCTGGATGGGCGAAAGTCAATTTAAGGACTGGAAGACATTCATCATCAGTGCCACTAGCGCCGAAGAACGATTGAAGAAGGCTCGCCAATTGGGATTGCACATCTCGGACAGAGAGAACAAGGGCAAGCGCCCTAATACCAACAACGACAATGGGGGTAGCCCCTCCAACAATCGGGACAGCAGGGGTAAGCAGGCTATGGTGGCCGACACAGCCCAGAAACCTGAGTCAAAACCGGCAGACAAACAATGGCCGCAAATCACTTACTCCTTCGAAGACGGTCACGTCAAGCCCATCTTGGACATGCTCATACAAGGAGACAGAATTCAGCTCCCTCCACCAAAATGGGAACCTCGACTGGCAGACATGGAGAGCCCGAAGTACTGCCATTACCACCACTATGTCCACCATGCTACACACGACTGCCACCAATTGAAGCGACACATCCAACATCTCATCAATTCGAACGCTCTGGCCATCGATTTCGAGGAGATAAACGTGGCAGCATGGTGTCAGTACAATTTGGCAGCTTCTGTAATGACCCGCTCCGCCCTAGCGGAACACCGATTCAAACGGCAAGTACAACGACTCAAACGAGCCGTCGACCCGAAGAGTTGGCATCGACCTGATGAAGAATCGATGCAAGGCTTACATTGGCCGTCAAGATGAATACATACTTAGACTTTCAAAGGCGCGCTCAGAGTATCGCTCGGCCGATGCGAACATCGCTAAGATGGGTGGCTCCGATGAACCCGTCTTTGCTTAGACTAGACACATAACCATACGGACACTATTGCTGGAAATTGCTAGGCGTCAACACCGCGCATGCTAGTAAATAAATGACTCAACACACCTAGCTAAGGGAATAATCCCATCTTGCATGCTTGTATAGAATATGGAAAGGAAATGGAAAAATGTGAGAACTCTCACACCGCACTCCACGCTCGTGCTAAGGCACAAGCTTACGTTCAAGTCCCTATTCGTTCAACAATGAAACAATAAATGGTTTACAATAATGAAACGGGAAGACTATCGACATAGTCGTTCCGAGTAGAGTATAGCAACATTGAAAGGCCATGGGACCGATGGGTCGCCAAGGCGACTCCCGCACAGGGAGTTGCAAAATGTATAAATGAATGAATAAATGAATAAGTGAATGAATGAATCAATGAACAAACAGACAAGTGAAAAAAAGAAAAGAATGAATGAATAAAAGATAAGGAAGAAAAGGGATGGTTAGCGACAGGTATGACGGGCACGTGCAACGGGGCTCGCTACCCGCGCTGCACGGACGCCAACCTGGTCGATAACGCATTGTGGCTAAGGGTTAGCCTACGGCTCGGAGACAGCCGTTAAGTTAAAATGACAATAAAATACGAAATGGTCGTGGACGGCTCGTGCACAAGTGAAAAGGAATTCCAAGGGCAGCGAACGACGATTTCGTGGCCGGCCTAGGCGGAATCATGGCCTACAGGCGGACAGGTGTGCGGGCTTGGGCACATAACCAAACGTAGGGCCGGTTATTCAATAGTCTATCAAGGTGTACCAGCTATCACGCTTGATAGATGAGAATACCACAGGGGAAAATGTCCAAAATGGCTGACATGCCAGCGACCGGTGCATATAGATTTAGGTAGGCTTTGCTGGTGGCAATCCACGTGCAAGTCCTTGCATTAAAATCAAAGTATTCTAAAGTTAACTGAATGAAGCGACTTATGAATAGGCTTAAAATATAACAAACCAAATGATAAGGAGTACTTCGTGCAAATGAATTTGAAAACATGCCTACGACGCGTTAGAATCTAAGGCAGGAACACGCCCTTGGCACTAAATGTTTACGTGAATCATGTTAAGTTGAAATATATGAATGACTAACTTGGTTTACATTGAACAGGGAAGGCTGAACGGTATGGGTAAGTCATGTATGTATTTTCTTGCGACACTTGAAATTGGCAACAAGAGATAGGCTATGAAATATGTCATGAAATTGATCCTAAGACAAGATTAGAAAGACAATGAATGATAGAGATGCACAAAAGTAAATGGAACGTGTTTGGTAATGATAGCATTGTGGGAGAGCTAGCCTCCCTACCAGTGCATAACAATGTACTGATAAGCCCACAGTCTGCTTGCAGGAAGCAGGAAACGTCGGCGGGTACGGAGCTTTCCTAGAACGTGCTAAGGCGCGGAGCTATCTCTGGAGCCTTGGAGCGTTGCAAGGAGCTGGAGCACCATATACAGGACAATGTATCGGAACATCGCCATGAATCATTCCATCTTGTAAGCCACTTGGCACGCCTTTTATGTTTTAGACAGAGAGCTTGAGCGATTTGTAATATCGGCCTAGCGCCGCTTGTAAACTTCTTGAATATTAATAAAGAGTTCGAATTTGCTTCAACCTGTGTTCATTTACTTTTTGCTGCAAATGGGGACACTCTGAGCGACTCTGTGGCCTAGCTTAAATCGGCCGTTTCTGGACATAGCCTTGCATGGGCGCAACCTAGGCCCGTGCGGCATCACACCTTAGCGAGGACGATCGCTCCTGCGGGAGCGGGGCGTGACAGATTGGTATCAGAGCACGGCTTTACGTCCTTAGACTTCATTTTGATTCTCTCAGTTTTGAAAGCTCGGTTTTGAAACAAAAGAAGTGTACGCTCTCTCTCATTGTGCCTTGGGATGTTCCATACAATAAGTCTAATATTTTCAAAAGCACGTAAAAGTACTCGGTTGAACGGGATCGATAGGAGAAGGCCTTTTGTGCCGAACCACGACGCACTTGAGTTGGAAGGAAGCGATGCTAAGACATAGAAAATGCAAGATGTGCTTGAATAACCTTACGCTGACAATAGCGAACGAGTACGCGAGACCGAAGTATAGTTCGAACGGGATGGTTATGCACACAGCCTTTCGGCTAAATTGTGTCGAGTATCGCACACCTAGACCTTTTGGTGCAAATGAGTTTACGAGCAAGACCGACTATCGCTCGGACGAGAATAAGTGAGACTTAGAACGTATGTTGATAGAGACGCTACTTGACCAACGCTAAAATGAATACGAGAAGTGGTTCTTAGACTTTAAGAAATGGGCGAACGCACGACTGACCATATCGATCGGGAGTCGAATAACCTTTTAAGGATTTATAGAATAACTTGACCCCGAGTGGTGTATGTGATAGCTTCGAGGAAGAATAAGAATGAGTATCAACGACTAGTCGAGTGGCTCGAACCATGAGTGGTGTATGGACGACATAGAAATTGTTCGAGTGAGACTAAAGGATATACGGATAGAACGAGTAATGCTTAGTTGGTTTTGACTTCGAGAGTCTTGTAACGCCCCAGTCCCAAAATACGTTGGACTAGGTACATCGACATGCCAGCTGTATACATACGAAGTATACTCCAATATATGGAAACCTCGTATGAATACATAAGCTGTAAAATACAGTAAACCAAGAGTAATCTAATCTCATCCAAAAATGAAGAATAAAAGATATCATATAATCAACTGTAATAAGTCTTTGAACAATACGTTGGGCGGAGACAAAGTCCACTACCAACTATCTCAACTAAAAGGTACAAGAAGGAATAGATGAAATAACAAGACTAGCCAAATGTAGTCATCTTCGAAAGGATAGAGAAGATCACGGCCTCGACTAGAATACCTGCAACATCACAGAAGAACACACACCTGGAGAGATAACCAGGTCCTCAGAGGGACGTAACAAGATACAGGAAGAACATGCCATATGAACTGAATATAAATGCACCATAAAATAAAAATAAAGTAAAAGCGTCCAAACCATAACACGGCTCAATATTCCATCATCAAAACAGTAGGCTACCCCTACAACCAAACAAGGACAAGGGGTAACTTACTATTCCGCGATATGACATTTTTCCATGCCATGACTGGAACATAAAATTTGCTAAGGTCCCCTAACCTTTCTAGTAGGCAATTTAGAAGACATCTTGATGTATGGACAGGTGAAGGCTGACTCCCCCAGGACAAGGTAACAACTCACAAAACACACATGTCAATACCAATACTATCAGCCGGCATATCTCAAGGCTAGCGGCCCACGTGACCCTCGGTCCACATAGCTCGAGGCTAGTGACCCTCGCGACTCGACTATCGTAGTACGCATTTACTACAGCTTTAGGAATTAGGGTAGCCCATGCATTTAATTGTCTTCTCCCTCCCAAGGTCACTAACAGAAGGTAGTTCGCTAAGACTAGGTCAATATGCAACAAAAAGGCAAGAAAGAAAATAACTGAAAGCAAAATAAAGTGAACAAATATAGCAAGTAATGGATCCAACTGAAAACATATAATAAATATGCAGTAAATAAATAAAGGTGCATATAATTATAACAGTAAATAAGGTAAGGTATCTTGCCTGCGGGTAGTGCGAGAAGCAGCAAAATCCAACAATCAGAATCGTCAGCACGAAAGTCAAAATCTACAAGAAGGTCCGGATGCTGAAACAAACATCACGAACGAGTTTGGAATAAAAGATATACCTAGGAAACGCCTGTCCAAAAATCAAATTCTGGAACAGGGGCAAAATCGTAATTTTGGGTCAAAACGATGTCCGTCGTTGGACCCGCTTTGTACCGAAATACGTGCCAATATCTACGATTCCTAAAGTCGTCAAACTACATGTCTTCGGATTTGTTTTGATGAGACGAACCCCACGGTATGTCCAATTTTGGATTTCGGTGGGCTGTGCACAAAATCACCCGTTGAGTGGGATTATGGGCCCGCCAAAATAGCGTCCCGATATACGGTCTTAGAATCGGACCAAACTTGGCACACAAGACCATAAAAATATTTCGAGTCCAATGGCGCAAGTTTTGTCGCGATTTGATGAGTGTGCACAAAATAATTGGGAAAATCCGAAAAGTTCGATACGCAAAAAAATCGACGGATACGGACCAATTTCGTTGCGCACACGCAACCAATTTGAATCCCGTCAATTCTCGCACGTCCACAAATTCGATACGGACCTTTCGGTATTTTCGGTTCATGACGGGGTCGCCCGATTTGTCGGGACGTATCTCGTACGGGGTTTTTAATGTTTTTGAAAACTGATTTTTCGTGATTTTTAATCTAATTAAATCTGGAATTTATTGCAAAATAAATACATCTATTTGAAGGTGATGAAAGTGGGTCATGTGGGCTATCTACACGGATTTACGGATCTACAATCGGATTAGATTGAAGGAGAAATCGATTGGAAAAGTGGGATACCTTGATGTTAAATTTTGTCGTTATTGTGGGTGTTTGTTGTCGTTGTTGTTGTCGCCGTGGTGACCGGAAGACGGTGCTGCAGCGACGGGACACACTTGCCGAGGAGAGGGGAGGAGGATGGAGGAGAGAAGAAATTAGGGTTTGTGGAGGTGGCGGCCGTGTTTTAGCTGCTGCGGAAGTTGTTATTTATAAAGCGCGCACACACACACACACACACACACACACACACACACATATATATATATATATATATATATATATATATATATATATATATATATATATATATATATATATATATATATATAAGGCATATATATAGGGCCGGCCAAGCAACTTACTGCTACTGCTTGTTCCTTTATGGCGCTGCTGCTTCATTTGTTTGTGGCGTGGGTGGTCGGGTGGGGCCGACCACCCATGGCCTTATTTCTTTTTTTTAAAAACTTATCTTATTTTATCTTTTCAAACTTTTTCTATATATATATATATATATATATATATATATATATATATATATATATATATATATATATATATATAACCATATATATGTATATATCCATAAATCTTATTTAAAAATTTAAATACCAAATTAAATATTATCTACCCAATTATTTAATATATATATAAATTTAGTCCTTAATAAATCAACTCAAAATAATAAAAATATTTAAATCAGAATACATGGTTATTAAATCTCCACAAAATAATTTTAATAATAATAAATTAATAAGATCGACCCAATGAGTGCACTTACACTGCACGCCCTTTTTCGGGTCCACAAAATGTACTATTTTGTAAAATAAAAATAAAATACCAATAATTGCACAAATAATTAAATAATTTGAAATTGTAAATGAAATTCTAAAATAATTTTAGAAATTATTTTTACGTACATAAAATAAGTCCACATGGCCACCTTAGTCACCCCACATGCTCACATGGGCTTAAATTTGGTTCGGGCCCTGTTCGGACCGAATTGGCCAAACCGGGTCATCAAAAAAATAAATAAAACCATAAATTGTATAAAATTCATTTTTAAGTCTAATAAAATAATAAAAATAATTAAGAAAAATAGAGATTTTACATCCTACCCAACTTACAAGAATTTCGTCCTCGAAATTTAGGATTAATAGGGTAGGTAGGGTTGAGGAATAAGAAGAGTAGTTTAATGCGTGGATATAGCCACATGTGTCGGTCGGTGGCTATCTATATTTCGTGTATATAAAACTGATAGGGCAACTAAAGATGATATCTTATGTCTATCTATCAAGTACAGTGTCTGGTCTTTCTAAAGTAAGTAAAGCCCACAACAAAAAGAGTTCAAAGACGATGTTATTTAGTACGAAATACGAGGTTCATAGACGACGGAAATAATTCGAGTGAGAGTTGTCAATGCTGTCGCGGATGAGACTCTAAGGCAAGTTTACTATGTCTCTATCCGCGTAGAATAATATGTGATAAGCGAACCAAAGTGCAATAGGTTGATCAGACCATCATGCACCGGATCTGATTAGACAATATG
The DNA here is from genome assembly GCA_029216955.1 of Iris pallida. NCBI lineage: Eukaryota > Viridiplantae > Streptophyta > Magnoliopsida > Asparagales > Iridaceae > Iris > Iris pallida. The sequence goes on from JANAVB010015815.1 coordinate 15,581, forward strand.
TTAGTGGGTTCGCCCAATAAAATATGTCATGATCAAGATTGATAACGAAATAAGCTTGCAAAACTGAAGCCACTTAGCAGCGTGAGATAGTCAAAATATGAGTAATAGAGGTAATGATGAAGGAAATTAAATAGTCCAGGATCTTTTAAAATCTAATTTTTTTTGCCCGAAGTTTGGGCCTGTACAGTTTTCCTAGTTTTCCTCACTTACGGTTTGGTAGACTGGATAAGGTAGGGTTCTCTGAATTTATAGTCTAAGTGAACTTACCAATGTGGTTCACAAGGAAAAAGGTTTTTTAGGTGGTGAGGTATTCTACCCAACTTACAAGAGTTAAACTAGTAGTGTGATGGGACCATGGGTCAAGCAACTAAAATAAGGTACAATGCTACGCATTAAGGAATTTAAGTAGAACAAAATCACATATTGGGTCGAAAGAATTGAGTCGAGGTCGAATCCTTATCCGCGGTCGAAAATTATCATGGTAAAGATTATAGTTTGGCCATTTTGACCATAAGGTCATATCTAGAAATAGAGTACAAGGAGATGGGTTTTGGTGGGACGGGATATATCTACATGAAGGTGGACTTGTCTAGGTCTTACATATGAAATTTGTTGGAAGAAAAAGTCTAGTGTTGTGCTCCAAATATCTAAGTTATGGTAAGGGACGCCAAAAGATCTAAAATAGAAAGTGGGAGTTCACGAGGTGATAATTAATGCACGAAAATAAAGAAGATCAAGTTAAAGCATGAAATAAAATTAATTCAAGAATCCAGTAAAAATAATTTAGGAACACAATTCCGGAGAGAAGATAGTCTCCTAGATGAATACAGTTAAGGAGCCATTAACTCATTATTCAAATTACAAATGGGTTAGAAGGTCGCAATTAAAAGATCTAGAATTGAAGAAAGCTCGCGTAAGTCGAGGTGGAAATACAGTCACCTAGCTGGGTAGATGACTAACAACACTTGTGTATATACTACTATCATGGTCATGAGTGACATGGCAATTAGTGTGGAATACTCAGTAGGTTTATCTTGGGGCCTGCCATTAAAATTTTTAGCTCAAGTATCCTCCAAAAGTTTCAAAAATAAAATTTCAAATATATACCACCAAGATTTGTATTCACTGCAGTCGTTCAATTTAATCATGACCAAAATTTAAATCACTTTAATAAATCTCAAAGCAAACTTTTATCACGTTACTACTAACCTTATCCAAAATTAACGTTTAAATTCAACTATTTAACTCAAGAGCTCATAATTTACGAATCCATAAAATTTCACAATCAACCAAAAATTTAACATTCTAAAATTTTCAAATAACTCATAATAAAATTCTTAGCATATTAAAAGCAATCTAAAAAATTAAGCTCATTGCTCTCATCAATTTTAACTTCTATTCATGCTAAGTTATTCCAACAAAATCACAACTTTTAAATGGTAACTTCCTTTAATCAATCAAAATAACTTTCCATCACATCCTTCGAAATTCTTCCAAAATTTTTAATATTAGCAATCTCACATTAAACTAAATTTTCAAATAATCTTATCAGTCAAAAAATATATTTTTTTACCAAAATCTAAATAGATTTGTAATCCTCAATCATAGGACACCATTTAAAATAAAAATTTCTCAAAAGTCGTTTTCATAACTTTCAAATATTTTAAACCAAATTCACCGTCATTACTTCCACTTAAAATTCAAAATTTACTAAACACGAAAATTGCAAGTTGTACAACTCAAATTTAAATAATTTCTATGGCCATTTTTAAAAGCTATGATCATTTTCAAACCAAATTTATAACTGTCCAAAGGTGTATAACTATAATCCAATAAATCAAAAATATCACAACTCGAAATCAAATCAATTTCTTAAACCAAGTATGAAATTCTATAAATCCTCTGGTGTTTACTATTTAGGAATCTCAAGGTTAAAACTTTCCGTGGTAATATACTACTTTACAGATTACCAATCATTAAATCGCACTAAAAAAAAACTTTTTAACTCAATTAGTGTCTTGAATGTATTCCAATTGCCAATATAACCATTCTAGCCATATGTTTGACCTATGAGCATATACTAGTGTAGTCATCTTCCTAGTTGACACTAAGCACGAAAATAAGAATCGATGGTAGAAAGGAATCAAGCAAGATGCAGTTCAAGGAGGTCGATCAAGAGTTCAGAATTTGAAGCCAAGGGAAGAGGTCAAACTGTATGGATGAGATTCCTATATTCTAATCCTATGTTGCAGGCTCATATCGGTACAATTACGTAATCGAAGTGACAAACTCGACCTGCATGGGCCACCACAAAAATATGTAACGCCACAGTCCCAAAATACGTAGGACTAGGTACATCGACATGCCAGCTGTATACATACAAAGTATACTCCAATATATGGAAATCTCGTATGAATACATAAGCTGTAAAATACAGTAAACCAAGAGTAATCTAATCTCATCCAAAAATGAAGAATAAAAGATATCATATAATCAACTGTAATAAGTCTTTGAACAATACGTTGGGCGGAGACAAAGTCCACTACCAACTATCTCAAATAAAAGGTACAAGAAGGAATAGATGAAATAACAAGACTAGCCAAATGCAGTCATCTTCGAAAGGATGGAGACGATTACGGCCTCGACTAGAATACCTGCAACATCACAGAAGCACACACACCTGGAGAGATAACCAGGCCCTCAGAGGGACGTAACAAGATACAGGAAGAACATGCCATATGAACTGAATATAAATGCACCATAAAATAAAGATAAAGTAAAAGTGTCCAAACCATAACATGGCTCAATATCCCATCATCGAAACAGTAGGCTACCCCTACAACCAAACAAGGACAAGGGGTAACTTACTATTCCGTGATGTGACATTTTTCCATGCCATGACTGGAACATAAAATTTGCTAAGGTTCCCTAACCTTTCTAGTAGGCAATTTAGAAGACATCTTGATGTATGGGCAGGTGAAGGCTGACTCCCCCAGGACAAGATAACAACTCACAATACACACACGTCAATACCAATACTATCAGCCGGCATAACTCAAGGCTAGCGGCCCACGTGACCCTCGGTCCACATAGCTCGAGGCTAGTGACCCTCGCGACTCGACTACTGTAGTACGCATTTACTATAGCTTTAGGAATTAGGGTAGCCCATACATTTAATTGTCTTCTCCCTCCCAAGGTCACTAACATAAGGTAGTTCGCTAAGACTAGGTCAATATGCAACAAAAAGGCAAGAAAGAAAATAACTGAAAGCAAAATAAAGTGAACAAATATAGCAAGTAATGGATCCAACTAAAAAAAGATAATAAATATGCAGTAAATAATTAAAGGTGCATATAATTATAACAGTAAATAAGGCAAGGTATCTTGCCTGCGGGTAGTACGAGAAACAGCAAAATCCAACAATCAGAATCGTCAACATGAAAGTCAAAATCTATAAGAAGCTCCGGATGCTGAAACAAACATCACGAACGAGTTTGGAATAAAAGATATACCTAGAAAATGCCTGTCCAAAAATTAAATTCTGGAACAGGGGCAAAATCATAATTTTGGGTCAAAACGATGTCCGTCGTTGGATCCGCTTTGCACCGAAATTTGTGCCAATATCTACGGTCTCTAAAGTCGTTAAACTACATGTCTCCGGATTTGTTTTGATGAGACGAACCCAACGGCATGTCAAATTTTGGATTTCGGTGGGCTGTGCACAAAATCGCCCGTTTAGTGGGATTATGGGCCCGCCAAAATAGCGTCCTGATCTACGGTTTCAGAATCGGAGCAAACTTGGCACACAGGACCAGAAAAATATTTCGAGTCCAATGGCGCAAGTTTCGTCGCGATTTGATGAGTGTGCACAAAATAATTGGGAAAATCTAAAAAGTTCGATACGCAAAAAAATTGACGGATACGGACCAATTTCGTTGCGCACACGCAACCAATTTGAATTTCGTCAATTCTCGCACGTCCATAAATTTGATACGGACCTTTCGGTATTTTCGGTTCATGACGGGGTCGCCCGATTTGTCGGGACGTATCTCGTACGGGGTTTTTAATGTTTTTGAAAACTGATTTTTCGTGATTTTTAATCTAATTAAATCTGGAATTTATTGCAAAATAAATACTTCTATTTGAAGGTGATGAAAGTGGGTCATGTGGGCTATCTACACGAATTTACGGATGTACAATCGGATTAGAATTGAAGGAGAAATCGATTGAAAAAGTGGGATACCTTGATGTTAAATTTTGTCGTTATTGTGGGTGTTTGTTGTCGTCGTTGTTGTCGCCGTGGTGACCGGAAGACGGTGCTGCAGCGACGGGACACGCTTGCCGAGGAGAGGGGAGGAGGATGGAGGAGAGAAGAAATTAGGGTTTGTGGAGGGTGGCGGCCGTGTTGTAGCTGCTGCGGAAGTTGTTATTTATAAAGCACACATATATATATATATATATATATATATATATATATATATATATATATATATGTATATATATATATAAGGCATATATATAGGGCCGGCCAAGCAACTTACTGCTATTGCTTGTTCCTTTATGGCGCTGCTGCTTCATTTGTTTGTGGCGTGGGTGGTCGGGTGGGGCCGACCACCCATGGCCTTATTTCTTTTTTTTTTCTTTTTTTTAAAAACTTATCTTATTCTATCTTTTCAAACTTTTTCTATATTTATATAACCATATATATGTATATATCCATAAATCTTATTTAAAAATTTAAATACCAATTTAAATATTATCTACCCAATTATTTAATATATATATAAATTTAGTCCTTAATAAATCAACTCAAAATAATAAAAATATTTAAATCGGAATACATGGTTATTAAATCTCCACAAAATAATTTTAATAATAATAAATTAATAAGATCGACCCAATGAGTGCACTTACACTGCACGCCCTTTTTCGGGTCCACAAAATATACTATTTTGTAAAATAAAAATAAAATACCAACAATTGCACAAATAATTAAATAATTTGAAATTGTAAATGAAATTCTAAAATAATTTTAGAAATTATTTTTACGTACATAAAATAAGTCCACATGGCCACCTTAGTCACCCTACATGCTCACATGGGCTTAAATTTGGTTCGGACCCTGTTCGGACCGAATTGGCCAAACCGGGTCATCAAAAAAATAAATAAAACCATAAATTGTATAAAATTCATTTTTAAGTCTAATAAAATAGTAAAAATAATTAAGAAATATAGGGATTTTACAAGTCTCAAACGGGATATCGTTTGGACGAATTAAGAATGCGTAGTGCGAATCATGAAACGAATGGAGGTCTTGGTCGAAGAAACATAGAAGATTGTGCATACGATTTTGAATTTAGTTGACTGGATTGAAACTTGAGTTAAGGTGAATTACTCATGGACGAGATCGGGAAAAACACGGTCGGAAGATAGCGTGCATAGGAAACGATGATTTGAGGATATGAGAATGACTAAGGAATTGAAACTGATGTTGCTCGATAAAGAGTTAGCACGCGACAATGTGAATCGAGGAAATTAAGTTGCACGACTTGGAATTCGTTGCAAAAGGAAGATCGTCGGGTTATGTACATCATTGATGGTATTGAGACATATCAAAGATCGATGTACAATAACTCGGGGGTACTCTAATTCGATGAATGACGATCATGTTAGAAGTTATTGTTTTGAAGAATGCTATGTTGGAGATTTTGATAGGAATGAACGTTTGGATGAAGAAGGGAAGTGACTTGATTGTTCGGTGATAACCACAACGATAACGATCTTGTCTTGCACGAACGCAACTCCAGCCTTGCACATGCGTCATGTCGGATTTGGGACGATTGTTCTGCGTGAGCGTTGGCATGGTGATTCATGTCCAGCGGGAATGATCGAACTCGAAATACCTTGACATGGCAATTTTGATTGCTACGACTTCTGGTTTGAAGCGAAGGCGGATTAAGGATTGATCGGACGTATAATAGACGGCGAAGTAAAGTGGAGGATTGAGTAGACCCAATCCGCGTATCGAGAATGAGCAAGTCTAGACGCAACACAAGAGTTACGTCCGGATGAGGACAATTATTCTACGGGAATGTTGACATGGTGATTCATGTCTGCCGTGGATAATCTGACTTGCGTGAGATCAGGGCACGACATATTGTAAGGCTAGACGACCTTGTGATCGACTACGTGAATTGGATAGGGGAACTGTATCAAAACATACTTGAAGAGATAGATTACGATAATTGCTAGTACGGACACACGATATTAACATGTCGAGGATTTAGTTGAGGACAACCTATCGTAGGATGACTTTCCTAACGAGCTCGAACTTGGAGCGGAGAATGTGTTGATACGAATAGGGTGAACGCTGCTTGATGTTTAGAAGTTTGAGCAAAACGAACTTGGATAGAAACTCTCGTACAAACGAACAAATGGTTTGACCATAGGATTTGGGGCGAGCTTCGTGCAACGACCTTGCACGATGAGCAACGGACTTGACGTGTAACTATGACCTTGTGAGCTGACCTAGCGGATAGGCGGATGACCCTATGCCGAGTGATTGAACATGTGCGATCGTATTTACAGTATCATCTGGACGGACGATAGACTTGGGGCAACAAGACTTAGAGTAGGACGGGGAACTGGGAGTGTGCATGAACGACGGCGAGTCTGGCCCCAAATGGAAGAAAAGATAGGAATGGATGATGCGCAAGTAAAGTTGGGATAACGAATTGAATCATTGATTGGAAGACGTACTCGATGATGTTGCAATACTTGGTCTCGAATCGGACGGGAATTACTTAAACTTAGTCGACTCCTCTAAGAAGAAATTGTATTGATTTCATTGACAAGAGCGCTTGAGAAGCGAATCGAATCATCTCGAGGATCGAGATAAACGATATGTGATGCTCACATGAGTTTGGTTTTAAATCGAAGTTAGCAAAACGATCGGCAAATCGAAACTATCACGAGTAGCTTGTCCGACTTCGCTAGTCGCTAAGCTTGGTTGAATGTACATATTCGGGGGACGCCTTGAATGCGTGCACGATCCAAACTCAGCGATATGATGAACTCGAATGCAGCTGCAAGTGGGTGTTGAGATGCGCGTGAACGAATGAGTGAGTTTGCCTTCGCTTTTATGACTCTTGAGTTTGATAAATTATAACGCACTCCGTGCGACCGTTTCAATCCCATGATACGTTGAAATAGCAACCAGTCGAAGAAATACGACAATTGAATAAGTACCATCAACTCTGAAATGAATGAAAAGTCATTCACTAAAATCGACCAAACGTATACGACACGGAACTTGGAAAGGTATCAAGTATAGTTCGATGCCATCGAACGGTAAAGCCATTCGATAGGAATTGTCCAAGGTATGCACACGGCGATGAGTAAAGGAAAGGTAGGATGACCCGCACTCAGAAAGTCTCGAGGATGAGGCTTGTTTTGAGTGGTGTATTATGTAATCACCCGCTCCGCCCTTACGGAACGCCGATTCAAACGACAAGTGCAACGACTCAAATGAGCCGTCGACCCGAAGAGTTGGCATCGACCTGATGAAGAATCGATGCAAGGCTTACATTGGCCGTCAAGATGAATCCAGACTTAGACTTTCAAAGGCGCGCTCGGAGTATCGCTCGACCGATGCGAACATCGCTAAGGTGGATGGCTCCGATGAACCCGTCTTTGCTTAGCCGAGACACATAACAATACAGACACTATTGCTAGAATCACTAGGTGTCAATACCGCGCATGCTAATAAATGAATGACTCAACGCACCTAGATAAGGGAATAATCACATCTTGCATGCTTGTATAGAATATGGAAAAGAAATAGAAAAATGTGAGAACTCTCGCACCGCGCTCCACACTCGTGCTAAGGCACAAGCTTACGTTCAGGTCCATATGTGTTCAACAATGAAATAATGAATGGTTTACAACAATGAAACGGGAAGACTATCGACATAGTCGTTCCGAGTAGAGTATAGCAACATTGAAAGGCCACGGGACCGATGGGTCGCCAAGGCGACTCCCGCACAAGGAGTTGCAAAATGTATAAACGAATGAATGAATGAATGAATAAGTGAATGAATGAATCAATGAACAAACGGACAAGTGAAAGAAAGAAAAGAATGAATAAATAAAAGATAAGGAAGAAAAGGGATGGTTAGCGACAGGTATGATAGGCACGTGCAACGGGGCTCGCTACCCGCGCTGCACGGACGCCAACCTGGTCGATAACGCATTGTGGCTAAGGGTTAGCCTACGGCTCGGAGACAGCCGTTAAGTTAAAATGACAATAAAATACGAAATTGTCGTGCACGGCTCGTGCACGAGTGAAAAGGGATTCCAAGGGCAGCGAACGACGATTTCGTGGCCGGCCTAGACGGAATCATGGCCTACGGGCGGACAGGTGTATAGGCTTGGGCACATAACCAAACGTAGGGCTGGTTATTCAATAGTCTATCAAGGTGTACCAGCCATCACGCTTGATATATGTGAATGCCACAGGGGAAAATGTCTAAAATGGCTGATATGCCAGCGACCGGTGCATATAGATTTATGTGGGCTTTGCTGGTGGCAATCCACGTGCAAGTCCTTGCATTAAAATCAAAGTAGTCTAAAGTTAACTGAATGAAGCGCCTTATGAATAGGCTTGAAATGTAAGGCACCAAATGATAAGGAGTACTTCGTGCAAATGAATTTGAAAATACGCCTACGACGCGTTAGAATCTAAGGCAGGAACACGCCCTTGGCACTAAATGTTTACATGAATCATGTTAAGTTGAAATATATGAATTGTTGACTAACTTGGTTTACATTGAACAGGAAAGGCCGGACGGTAAGTATGGGAAAGTCATATATGTATTTTCATGCGACACTTGAAATTGGCAACACGAGATAGGCTATGAAATATGCCATGAAATTGATCCTAAGGCAAGATTAGAAAGACAATGAATGATAGATATGCACAAAAGTAAATAGAACGTGTTTGGTAATGATAGCATTATGGGCGAGCTAGCCTCCCCACCAGTGCATAACAATATACTGATAACCCCACAGTCTGCTTGCAGGAAGCAGGAAATGTCGGCGGGTGCAGAGCTTTCCTCGAACGTGCTAAGGCGCGGAGCTATCTCTGGAGCCTTGGAGCATTGCAAGGAGCTGGAGCACCATATAAAGAACATAATGTATCAGAACATCGCCGTGAATCATTCCATCTTGTAAGCCATTTGGCACGCCTTTTATGTTTCAGAGAGAGAGAGCTTGAGCGATTTGTAATATCGGCCTAGCGCCGCTTGTAAACTTCTTGAATATCAATAAAGAGTTCGAATTTGCTTCAACCTTTGTTCATTTACTTTTTGCTGCAAATGGGGACACTCTGAGCGACTCTGTGGCCTAGCTTAAATCGGCCGTTTCTGGACATAGCCTTGCACTGGCGCAACCTTGGCCCGTGCGGCATCACGCCTTAGCGAGGACGATCGCTCCTGCGGGAGCAGGGCGTGACAGATTCCCTCCAACCGAAACTCAAGACGGTGTGGTCCCCATCCCTCTGGCAACAATGGAGATTGCTAATCTTCCTCCTCCCTGAGATCAGGCTGCTGGTCTAGTGCCCCTCACCACATCACGAGGAGAGGTCATGTGGGTCCATCCAGACTTGGTACCGGAAGTGACTCAGTCCACACCATCTTCCATTCGCAAGAAGAAGAGTGGAAAAGTCAGGTCCTGCCGCACAATCTCGGCAGATATCGAAGAAGTTACAGTCGTCCTCTCTCGGTCTGGGACACAATCCCAACCCGTGGCTGATAACTCGGCTGAAGATCATCAGTCCGCTACAACTGACACTCCGGGACCGGCTCAGCCTCCGACGACCGACAAGCCTAGGCCGAAGGAGACTCACTTTGACAAATCCTTCCGAAAAGAGGCACCACAGGGGCTGGAGAAGCCCTACAACTTCGACATCTTGGCACAATTAGCCAACACACCGGCCAAGTTGTCATTATATGAGCTTCTGAGACTCTCAAAGGATGTTCGTGCGGCTTTGAGCGATGCACTCCAAAATGCCGACGCATACTGGCTCAGGTCAACCTCACGGGAGGGAACCCGCCTGTAGATCTTCAAGACAGCACTTGCACGGGAGCGATGCCCAACATTGTCTTCACTACGTAGGACATGCTCATCAAAACCAACCTGCACAATCGCCTGTTAAACTACACTAGATACATCGGCGACGTAAAAGTGGATCGGATGCACATTGATCCTGGTTCTTCCATAAGCATCATCCCGAAGGGTTTGTTACATCATCTACGCATCCCTATGCATCGCCTAACTCCTACAAGCACCGCCATCAGCGGTCTCAATTCGGGCAGGAGCTACCATATTGGGAAGATTCGTCTGAAGTGTCAAATTGGCGATCTCCAGTCGGAAGTCACCTGTTACGTCATAGATGCAGACACTTCTTACAACATCCTCTTGGGGCGCCCTTGGATACATGATTGTATAATCGTGCCTTCCACTCTGCACCAATACTTCAAGTATGTCGACAAAATGGCTTTGTGAGGACCGAATTTGCCGACATCGATCCCTTCAAAGGGGTCGAATCCTACTACTCAAACTCCTGCCTGTACGAAAAGTCGAAGAGGCACCTTGGTGAAGGAGATGGGCAAGCTCGTACCGAGACGGCCATAGGATCAGAAGAACCTCTGACAATCCACCTCCAAGCTCGCAAACCTGGCAAGTCCGCACCCCTTACTGCCACTCTGCGTAAGGACGTAATCAGCCTCTCGGCACATGAAGAGCAAATGATAATCCGGCTGCCAAGGTCTGGCCAAGTGCCAAGACCCACAACGGAGCCACTGACAATCAGGCTGCCGAGAGTCGGCCAGCCGCAAACGAAGAAGCTCAATCCCTCCGTCAAGCCAATGACGATACGCCTTCCCAAGAAGAGTCTTCACCCCGATACAAGGCCTGAAACTTCTAGCGAACCAACCACTCTCCGCCCAGCATCGAGTACCAAACTGGGGGTCGCTAGTCTACCAACAACTCCACGTTCTGCTCCACCAGCTGAACCTCTGACGATCAAGCTGCCCAGGTCGTCCTCTCAGTCTTCATTTGTACAGGGGGTAGCCGAAGAGGAACCGAAGCTAGCCAAGTATGTGGCTGCCCACACTGATGTTCCCTCCGCAGATGATGTAATCCCCGTAGAAAAGATACCTTACTTCATCAATAAAGGGCTATCTTTGAACTACCTCGAGCTTAATAAGCTTTATACAATGTATGCTATGGAACACGGTATAGGCACTCACCTACACACAGGTGACAAATGTGTATACCGTAATCCAGCTTACGCCAGTGGAAGACGCTTACCGCATAATCGAGGGAAGAGACCATCCAATCATCTTCGGCCGGAAGGACGATCCGCAGCCCTTCACCATAGAAGAAGTCGACCTTGAATCATATGCCGGGAGACTGCCTCTGTATCATTATAGCCCCTAATCCAAATATCTCATACAAAAACAGGGGTATGATCTGGAGACCATGCCAGGCTTGAACTACGGCACCGGTCGACGACTACCTTTAAAGTTGCCAGTCCCGTTTGGCAAACCACGGGACTACTATAGCAAGACTCGATGCGGATTAGGGTATATTACACCCACGATGACCCCTGAGAGTTCAGACGAAGAATATGACTGGCATTCACATTCAACCGGGTCACCAACTTCTGACTCAGATACCAGCATTGGAGACGTATTCAGATAAGTCCTTTCAGTCAACATGGCATTCGCCGACGCTTATGAAGAAGATGAAGACATTCCGAAAATCCTCGAGCTAGAGCCGTGGGCCCATCTGTTGGATGCACAATGGGAAAAACGGTTCGAACAGTGAGAACCCCTACTAAAGATGAAGTTATACAAGTGGATCTCGGTAGCGAATCTTCTCCAAAACCAATCTTCGTCAGCAAAAGCCTAACAGACGAAGAGTGAGAATCGCTACTTGAACTTGTCAGAGAATATATTGATGTGTTCGCCTGGAGCCATGAAGACATGCCAGGACTAAACCCTGAGGTTGCCCTTCACAAGCTCAACATTCGGCCAGATGCAAAGCCAGTCAAGCAACAACAGCGACACTTTCATACGGGTATCGTAGATGCGATCGAAGCCGAAGTCAACAAACTGATAGCCAGCGGCTTTATACGTGAAGAGCAACATCGCGACTGGGTCGCCAACATAGTACCAGTCCTCAAGAAGAATAGAAAGATTCGAATCTGCATCGACTTCCGCAATCTGAATGGGGCATGTCCCAAAGATGAATTCCCCCTCCCTATCACAGACATCATGATTGACAACACTTGCGGCTTTGAACGTATGTCATTCATGGATGGCTTCTCGGGGTACAACCAAATTAAGATGTCTCCTGACGTCGAAAAGCATACATCATTCCGAACACCGATTGGCACATACTGCTACACAGTCATGCCTTTCGATTTGAAGAATGCCGATGCCACATATCAAAGAGCCATGAGTATCATCTTCAGAGACCACTTACGCAAGACGGTGGAGTGCTATGTTTATGACATTGCCGTCAAGAGTCGCTGTAAGGGAGACCATCTGCAGGATCTGAGGACGGTATTCGACCTGATACGAGCGCACTATTTGAAAATGAATCCCACGAAGTCCTTCCTGGGCGTATCCAACAGGAAGTTCTTGGGTTTTATCATCACCGCCCAAGGTATCCATGTAGACCCTGAGAAGACAAAGGCAATTATGGAGATGGGTCCCCCGAGAAATCTCTGCGAACTCAGAGGCCTTCAAGGGAGGCTAGCTTATATTAGGAGGTTCATTTCTAACCTCTCCGGGCGATGTCGACCATTGAACCATCTCATGAAGAAAGGCGTCTCATTCGTATGGGACGAAGAATATCATTGTGCCTTTGACAGCTTCAAAGAATATTTATCGAATCCTCCAGTCCTGGTGGCCCCGGTTGCTGGGAAACTATTTCTGCTCTACGTACGAGCAATAGAGCATTCCCTCGACGCCCTGCTAGCACAAAACAACGATGCAGGTCATGAACAAGCCATATATTACCTCAATCGAATGATGATTGGGCCAGAGCATCGATACATCACCGTGGAGAAGGAATGTCTTGCCCTGGTGTTCGACATTCAGAAGACGCGGCACTATGTCACAGGACAAACCATACATATGATTTCACGAGTCAACCCTCTCAGAGTCCTCATGACTAAAGCAGGGGCACTCAGCTCTCGTCTCGCTACATGGGCAATATTGCTATCCCCTTATCATATGATCTTCGTCCCACAAAAGGCCGTTAAAGGTCAAGCCCTGGCAGACTTTTTGGCAGCCCACCCGGGCTCGGAGTCGTCCAGAATATATGAAGAAATCCCAGATGAGGTCGCCGACTCGCATGCAACCTCTCAAGATGACATATGGCGAATGTTCTTCGACGGCGCCTGAAGGACCGGACCTAAAGGCAACATCGTCGTCGGAGTCGGGGTGGTACTGGTCTCACCCTCCGGATTGGTGATTAACCGCGCTTACTCTCTTATAGAGCCCTGCTCTAACAATATGGCCGAGTACAACGCTTTGGTCATTGGCCTCCAACTTGCAAGAGAGCTGGGGGTAGAATATCTTGAAGCATACGGCGATTCTCAGTTAATCGTCAATCAGATCCGGGGCTCATACGAAGTCCGCCACGAAGACATGATCCCCTATCACCAAATAGCGATCAACATTATCTCATCATTCGAAGGGTTCTTCATCGAACAAGTTCCCAGACTTCGAAATATCAAAGCCGATGCCTTAGCAGGCCTGGCCGCTTCCCTAGTAGTGCCAAATCATACTCACCAATCGGTAGATATGATAGGCCACGAACTGGTGTGCCCCAAGAACAACGTTCAATTCGTGGCGAGTTATTCCGCTCAAACGATCGACGAAGTCCCAGACTGGAGGCAACCATTCATTGACTTCGTAGTCTACGACCTGCCCGAGAATCCAAAGGAAGCCAGTTCCATCAGACGACGTTCTCTCAGATTCTTCTATAATACAGAGACGAAAATGCTGTGTTAGCGATCCTACGATGGGTTATTGCTTCGATGTCTGTCAAACGCAGAAGCCAAAGAAGCCATACGAGAAGCTCATGACGGTGTCTGCGGGGCCCATCAGCCTGGCCCTAAGTTGCAAGACCGTCTTCGCCGAATGGGCTACTACTGGCCCACGTTGGTAGCAGATGCGATAGATTATGCAAGAAAGTGCAAAGCTTGCCAAGTCCACGCGGACTTCATCCACCAACCATCCGAATTTCTACATCCGACAGTGGCATCCTGGCCGTTCAAAGAATAGGGAATGGATATCATCGGTCTGATTACTCCATCTTCCTCCCGAGGACACCGCTTCATACTCGCGATCACGGATTACTTCTCCAAATGGGCAGAAGTTGTTCCGCTTGCAAAAGTAAAGACTTCAAATGTGATCAGCTTCCTTAAGCATCACGTCATCTATCGCTTTGGACTGCCCCGAAGGATCATCCATGATAATGGTTCGCAGTTTACAAGCCACGCCTTCTATAGGTTCTGTGATAATCATTGCATCCAGAATATTGCTTCGACACCATACAATCCAGCAGCGAATGGGTTGGCAGAAGCATTCAACAAAACCATCATCAAGTTACTCAAGAAGTTCGTGTCGTCCAACAAACGCGACTGAAACGAGAAGCTTGGTGAATGCCTATGGGCGTCCTGTACCACAGTCCGAACAGCCACTGGGAACACGCCATTTTCCCTGGTGTACGGGAGTGAGGCGATCCTCCTATTGGAGACTCAAATACCCTAACTCCGTGTCGCCCTCACTTATCAATTGACGACGGATGATAACTACCGTCGCCGACTACAAGAGTTGGAGGCCTTAGATGAAAAGCGCCTCCTGGCTCAGCAACGAATCAAGCTTTATCAAGCACGCATCTCTGGAGCCTTCAACAAGAAGGTTAAAATCAGAACATTCCAAGTAGGCGATCTCGTTCTGGCAGTCTGTAACGCCCAGTCCCAAAATATGTAGGACCAAGTACGTAGACATGCCAGCTGTATACATACGAAATATATGGACCTCGTATGTATACATAAGCTGTAAATGTAGTAATCCAAGACAACTAAATCTCGTCCATAATGAAAGGCATAATAATATAGAAATCAACTTGAATATTTAGGATACAATCGTTGGGCGGAGACAAAGTCCACTACCAACTAATTTAAATATGGAAAAATATAAAAGGAAAGAATTTAGCAAGCGAGAACAATGGCGAGTCCAAGAGCAATCATCACGAAAGAAGGAATGGCCTTAGCTAGAGCACCTGCAAGAAATCACGAAAACACATACCTGGGGAAAAACCAAGTCCTCAGAGGGACGTAACAAGACACATAATATTATGCCCTAACTGAATAGTAAGAGCTCAATAGAAAATATACATGCGCAAAGGTTCCTAACCATTCTATGTGATATATACTTTTAGAAGACAACGTTCTACGCAGGAGCTTATAGTGTTCAGCATAGATGGAGAGAGAGTAGTAGTAGGTAGCGCTTATAAGAGGCACTATCAACTAGGGGCAGAAAGTAGTTCTCATATGAGAACTATCGGCCCCGGGGCAGTAAGTAGCGCTCATCCGAGACACTATCGACCCAAATCTATATGTGTACTGAACATGTTGCCCCTACGCTAATAACTGTCTTCCCTCCTCCCAATGATACTACACATGCGTCGCCTCCACGACACTGTTTAATCCTTAATAACTGCCAAGTCTTCTACCAAAAATCTATTAGCAGTTACATCCTAACGTACGGCCTTTACGTACCGATGTACGGTTGATACGTAAGCCCGAAGCTATATGCGACTCATAACTCACACACAATCCGTGGTACATCGTGACAGTTTATGAGATGCACTAACATACGGTGGTCCCTTAACTCTAAGCCAATTGTATAAAATATAGTAATTTGCATTTACATATAATTTAAAAAAAAACAACTAAAACATGCATGATATTGAGCAGAAAATTTAAACAGTAAAGGCAAGGTGTCTTGCCTGGTGTGTCGTCTGATGTGATACGATAATCCGACAAGTCCTGTTTACCCATTAGCCATGGTCAATGTGAAGGGGTCCGAATTCACGAGAAAATATGAAAAGCACAATTTAGTCACGACCAACCTTGATAATAATAATAGGAAATTACGGAGAAAGATACATCGTACTATTTTTAAAAAAATGCTTAAATACTTAAAAATATATTTTTGGTAAAAATAGCTTTTAGATAATTTCTTTAAAGTCTAAAAATCTTTTTAGGCAAAAGCTAAGTAAAATAGAATATTTAGATAGTGAAACTATATTTTTATTAGCAAAAATAATTTAGATTAATTATTTTCAAAATCGTTTTATTATTTGAAAACTATATTTCTTACGTGTCAAAATATTTTTAGAAATTAATGAGTAATCTATAAAAATTACCTTTAGGACTTAAGACCAATTTGTAAATAATATGGGACCAAGCCCAATTCAATTTTTGTACTACACGTATAATTTTTTGAATATGTATAGATTTTTTTATAACTAACAATAATAATAATAATAATAGTAATAATAATACTAATAATAATAATAATAATAATAATAATAATAATAATTATATAATAATAATAATATTAATATTAATATTAATATTAATAAATATGATGATAACAATAATAATAATCATAATAAGAATGGTAATAATAAAGATAATAATAATAATAACTAATACTATTAGATAATAATATTAAAGATAATAATAATAATAAGTTAATATTTCCTAAATATCTAATCCTTCCCAAGCCTCAACAGTAAGAGAGAGAGAAAGAAGAAAGGAGTGAGGAAAGGGGTTTACTCACGAGGGGCTCCGGCAGGAGAGGCGGCGGCGCACGGTGTGCGACGCCGGAGTTCGACGCTCGGCGACGGACGGAAAAGAGCTCTGATGGGGGACTCCGGCGCGGGCGCTTGGCCTGGCGGCGGAAGAGTAGAGGAGGTGAGGCGGTCGGTCGGCGCACCCGGCAGCGGTGGACGAGGAGGATTGGGATGGTGGTGACGACGACGTGGTGGTGATGGCAGGGTGGCTGTGGCCAGGTGGCACTCGGAAAGGCGGAGGGATCGGGCAGGGAGGTGTTGTGGTGGTAGCTGGTGTTGGGTGACCGGTTGCGGCGACCCGGGTCGGCAGCGGGGTGGCGGTGAAGGAGGTTGTGGCTGAGGAATCGACGGAGGCAGGGGAAGGACACGAGCGGGGATGGGGTTTAGAGTAGGGTTAGGTTTTGGTATTTGATTGTGTCGGGATTGTCGACACGGGGAAAGGTTCATGTATATGTAAATGTTGGAATAAGATGTGGGAGAGAAAACATGGGCACGATGCACGTGGGTGGTGGAAGTTATGGAGGAGTACCTGCCTATTTATAGGATGTGGGAATTCCCATTTGGATAGGATTAGGAGAAAATTTAAAACCCAAAAATAGATAACTCGTAATTTAATTTAAATCAATCAACATCCAAATCCAAATCCAAATACAAATCCAATTTAAATCAAATTTAATTCTTTTAGTTTAAAAATCAAATCAATATCAAATATAGATCTTACTTTATTTATTTAAATCATTCCATAAAATCAACTCAAATTTAAATGGTCACAAA
This sequence comes from Iris pallida, assembly GCA_029216955.1. Lineage (NCBI taxonomy): Eukaryota > Viridiplantae > Streptophyta > Magnoliopsida > Asparagales > Iridaceae > Iris > Iris pallida. The sequence goes on from JANAVB010015815.1 coordinate 33,299, forward strand.
ATTTTAAAATATGTTTTAAAAAAAAATTATTAATAATTTCAAAAATTATTTTATTATTTAAAAATAAACTAATAATTGATTATGAGATATGTATGCATAATTATTTATACAAAATTATGTTTTTCTAGTATACAATGAAATATAATTTATTATTAGTAAATGTTAGAAAAAAAAAACTTTAAAATAACAAACTTAGAAATTTGTATAATGGCAAAAATAAATATTTACATATATATCACTTTGAAAATAGAAAAACGGTTTTCTAAAAATATGCACGCTCGCACATATTCGCACTCGTCGAGCAATTACGAAAAATACAAATTTCGTACGCGACGTACAATACGACTACGCGACGTATAATAATAAAATTTTAAATCGGTACCAAAATTTAAATAAATAAAAAAATAGTAGAAATTTAGGGCTTTTACACCCTACCCAACTTAAAAGAATTTTGTCCTCGAAATTAAGGATTAGTAGGGGGTGAGAAGGTACAAGGGGTATGACAAGTCTTCGGGCGAGGCAAAGAAATAACGCCTTAACATAAACAAGCATTTAGTAGGTCACGATGGTAGGTTTTGAACCAAGGGAAAAGACGAATAGTTTTGGGATGAGGATATAGCCACGGGTTGGTAATGGCTAATTACAGTAGTCATAAGTGATCGAACAACTATAGGGGATACTCGGCACGAAGGATTTCGTCTTTCTAAAATAGGTGGAAGACGAAAGCGATAAAGGGTTCCAAAGGTAAATTTATCGAATACGAATACGTGGTTCAAAGGTGACCGTAAAATTTCAAAAAGAATTTTCAAGGCAGTCATGGATGGAACTCTAAAGGACAAGTTTAGCTATGTCCCCATCTACGTAGAACGATAGATAAAAGTGAACCAAAGTGCACTTGGTTGATCAGACCATTATGCACCGGTTCTGAGTAGACAATACGTTAGTGGGAGCGACCCAATTAACATATGCTTTGGACAAGCTCGATAAGGAATAAGCTTGCAAAAACTAGGCTACATTAGCATCATTAGTTAAAATGGTAAATACATAGGCACGAGAGATTAAGATTTAAAAAAGGTAGAATGATACATTCGTCCTATAGTCTTCTTGTCCAAGTCCTTGGTTGGTTAGACGGGTTAGGTTCTCTAGATTCTAGGATCTAAATAAGCTTGCTAATATAGGTCACTAGGTCAAACGGGTTGCTAGTTTATAAGGCTAGTTCATAAGGTATTCTACCCAACTTAAAGAATTAAACTAATGGTATGATAGGTCCAGCAATCAAGATAAAATGCAAGGTTAAGCATGTAAGGATTTAAGTAGAACAAAATCATATATCGGATTGAAAAAATCGAGTCGAGGTCGAGTCTTATCTCAAGTTAAAAAGTATATTGGTTTCACGGTAGGGATTAGAGTCCAGTCATTTTGACCCAAAAGTCGAATATGAAATTAGAGTACAAGGAGACGTGTTTAGTGGCACGTGATATACCTACATGAAGGTGGGCTCGTGTAGGTCTTACATATAAAAGTTGTGGGAAGGAAAAGTCTAGTGTTGTGCTCCAAATATCAAAGTCACGATAGGGACACCAAAGAACTTAAAGTAGAAAGTGGGAGTTAATGAGATAATGATTAACGAACCAAATAAATGACCGAGCTAAAGCATGAAATAAAGATAACTTAGATTATAACAAATCAAGGTAAAATAAGTTAGGAGTACAGTTTCTAGGGATATGATAGCCACTTAGATGGTGTATGATCAAGGAACAATCCAATCATTTCTCAAGTTTCAAATGATTAGATGGTCATGACAAAAGATCTAGAATTGAGGGAAGGTCGAGTAAGTCAAAAGATATGTTCATCGGTTTGGTCGATGACTAACTATACTTGTGTATATGCAATATCATAATCATATGTGGCATGACAATCTAATGTACAATACTTCTATCTCACTAGGGTGACCTTCCTTGCTTCTTGGTCCTCTACTAATATGATCTAATCTAAATTTTAAGTTCCTCGAAGTTTTTCAATAAAATTTTCAAGGTACCCCACCAAAATTTCTAATTATCTTAAGCTACCAAGTCTAGTCAGAATTTAAATTTCTAATCAATCTCGAAATAGTCCTTGTATATTGCAAATGAACATGCTTTTTACCAAAAATTTAAATATCCATAATAAAAGGCCTTAAACTCGAAATTTAAATAACTCTATAAATCATAAATCATATGACAAAATTTTAATTTTAAATTTTCCTTCAAAGTCGCTTTCATATCCTCCAATTATTTAAATAAAATTTTACCATCATTTCTTCAACTTCAAAATTAAATAAACTTTATAAATCGTACGACTCAATTTTAAACCTCAAGCTCTATCAACTAAACTTTCGTCTTCTCTAGTTGTCTAAAAATCATAATTACAACTCCTTAAATAATCTCGAGATAACTTTATAATATTACAATCCGAACTGTAAATCATGCGTCACAATATAAAAACTTAAATTATTTCTCAATCGATTTTATATTCCTAATAAATCATAACTATTTCACCATTTCAAAAATTTCGTAAACCCAAAAATTTGTTCTCTCGATCTAGCTATCCTCTTGTGTATCCCACCTTGTAGTAATAAAATAAAATTCTAACTATCCTTTGAAGACGGTAATATGCTACTACCAAACTTAAAATTAACTAATACTTAAGATCGTATCTCTAGGAAAATACATGCCTTTATACTCAAATATAACCTCAATGGATATTATTTGCCAATATAATCCTTCTAGCCATAGGGTTGACCAATAAGTGTATGGTAGTGTAGTCATCTTTCTAACCATGTTTAAGCACGAGATGATAGGGTGTTGGTAGAAAGAGTTCAAGTAAGATGCAAAAATCAAGGGAAGTCACGGAAGTCGGAGTATAGAAATCAAGGAAGGTGATCAAGTATGTGGATGAGATTCCTAGATTCTAATCCTTGCAGGTCCGCTCGGTACAGTCATGTAATCGAAATGGCAAACTTGACCTACATGGGCCACCACAAAAACATGTAACGCCCCAGTCCCAAAATACGTAGGACCAAGTACGTAGACATGCCAGCTGTATACATACGAAATATATGGACCTCGTATGTATACATAAGCTGTAAATATAGTAATCCAAGACAACTAAATCTCGTCCATAATGAAAGGCATAATAATATAGAAATCAACTTGAATATTTAGGATACAATCGTTGGGCGGAGACAAAGTCCACTACCAACTAATTTAAATATGGAAAAATGTACAAGGAAAGAATTTAGCAAGCGAGAGCAATGGCGAGTCCAAGAGCAATCATCACGAAAGAAGGAATGGCCTTAGCTAGAGCACCTGCAAGAAATCACGAAAACACACACCTGGGGAAAAACCAGGTCGTCAGAGGGACGTAACAAGACACATAATATCATGCCATAACTGAATAGTAAGAGCTCAATAGAAAATATACATGCACAAAGGTTCCTAACCATTCTATGTGATATATACTTTGAGAAGACAACGTTCTACGCAGGAGCTTATAGTGTTCAGCATAGATGGAGAGAGAGTAGTAGTAGGTAGCGCTCATAAGAGGCACTATCAACTATGGGCAGAAAGTAGTTCTCATATGAGAACTATCGGCCCCGGGGCAGTAAGTAGCGCTCATCCGTGACACTATCAGCCCAAATCTATATGTGTATTGAACATGTAGCCCCTACGCTAATAACTGTCTTTCCTCCTCCCAATGATACTACACATGCGTCGCCTCCACGATACTGTTTAATCCTTAATAACTGCCAAGTCTTCTACCAAAAATCTATTAGCAGTTACATCCTAACGTACGGCCTTTACGCACCGATGTACGGTTGATACGTAAGCCCGAAGCTATATGCGACTCATAACTCACACACAATCCGTGGTACATTGTGACAGTTTATGAGATGCACTAACATACGGTGGTCCCTTAACTCTAAGCCAATTGTATAAAATATAGTAATTTGTATTTACATATAATTTAAAAAGAAACAACTAAAATATGCATGATATTGAGCAAAAAATTTAAACAGTAAAGGCAAGGTGTCTTGCCTAGTGTGTCGTCTGATGTGATGCGATAATCCGACAAGTCCTGTTTATCCATTAGCCATGGTCAATGTGAAGGGGTCCGAATTCACGAGAAAATATGAAAAGCACAATTTAGTCACGACCAACCTTGATAATAATAATAGAAAATTACGGAGAAAGATACATCGTACTATTTTTAAAAAAATGTTTAAATACTTAAAAATATATTTTTGGTAAAAATATCTTTTAGATAATTTCTTTAAAGTCTAAAAATCTTTTTAGGCAAAAACTGAGTAAAATAGAATATTTAGATAGTGAAACTATATTTTTATTAGCAAAAATAATTTAGATTAATTATTTTGAAAATCGTTTTATTATTTGAAAACTATATTTCTTATGTGTCAAAATATTTTTAGAAATTAATGAGTAATCTATAAAAATTACCCTTAGGACTTAAGACCAATTTGTAAATAATATGGGACCAAGCCCAATTCAATATTTGCACTACACGTATAATTTTTTGAATATGTATAGATTTTTTTATAACTAACAATAATAATAATAATAATAATAGTAATAATAATACTAATAATAATAATAATAATAATAATAATAATGATAATAATAATATTAATATTAATATTAATATTAATATTAATAAATATGACGATAACAATAATAATAATCATAATAAGAATGGTAATAATAAAGATAATAATAATAATAATAACTAATACTATTAGATAATAATATTAAAGATAATAATAATAATAAGTTAATATTTCCTAAATATCTAATCCTTTCCAAGCCTCAACAGTAAGAGAGAGAGAAAGAAGAAAGGAGTGAGGAAAGGGGTTTACTCACGAGGGGCTCCGGCAGGAGAGGGCGGCGGCGCGCGGTGTGCGACGCCGGAGTTCGGCGCTCGGCGACGGACGGGAAAGAGCTCTGATGGAGGACTCCGACGCGGGCGCTTGGCCTGGCGGAGGAAGAGTAGAGGAGGCGAGGCGGTCGGTCGGCGCACTGGCGCCGGCGGTGAAGACGATGGGGTCGACACCCAATTCGGCGGTGGGTTAGGAACGGACAGCACGCTCCGTCACCCGGCACGAGGACGATGGTCAACATGGCCGTCCGATCCGACCACGAAGTGGCCTAAATTTTTGGCTGCGGTCCGTGCGAGAGGGCGGTGGCGCCGATGTCAGGCGACGGCAGTGGGCGGCGCTCGAAGGCGCGGGTTCCGGCGGCAACCGACAGTGTTTTGGGGGTACGACCGGTGGATCCTCGGCGGACGACGGAGGTTAGGGTTTGTTTCCCTCCTTCTATTTTGTTGTGGTGTCGATGTTGGTCTATGGTGATGGTGGTGATGGTGATCTGATGGGTTGCCGACGGTGGGTTACGGGGGGGTGGTGGTGCGTGGCGAAAAGGGGTGATGGCGGGGATGGTGGAGACGGGGATGCTGCCGGGGCAGCGGTGGACGAGGAGGATGGGGATGGTGGTGACGACGACGTCGTGGTGATGGCAGGGTGGCTGTGGCAAGGTGGCACTCGAAAAGGCGGAGGGATCGGGCAGGGAGGTGTTGTGGTGGTTGCTGGTGTTGGGTGACCGGTTGCAGCGACACGGGTCGGCAGCGGGGTGGCGGTGAAGGAGGTTGTGGCTGAGGAATCGACGGAGGCATGGGAAGGACACGAGCGGGGATGGGGTTTAGAGTAGGGTTAGGTTTTGGTATTTGATTGTGTCGGGATTGTCGATACGGAGAAAGGTTCATGTATATGTAAATGTTGGAATAAGATGTAGGAGGGAAAACATGGACACGATGCACGTGGGTGGTGGAAGTTATGAAGGAGTACCTGCCTATTTATAGGATGTGGGAATTCCCATTTGGATAGGATTAGGAGAAAATTTAAAACCCAAAAATAGATAACTCGTGATTTAATTTAAATCAATCAACATCCAAATCCAAATCCAAATACAAATCCAATTTAAATCAAATTTACTTTTTTTAGTTTAAAAATCAAATCAATATCAAATATAGATATTACTTTATTTATTTAAATCATTCCATAAAATCAACTCAAATTTAAATGGTCACAAAATTTTAAAATATGTTTTCAAAAAAATACTATATTAATAATTTCGAAAATTATTTTATTATTTAAAAATAAACTAATAATTGATTATGAGATATGTATGCATAATTATTTATACAAAATTATATTTTTCTAGTATACAATGAAATATAATTTATTATTAGTAAATGTTAGAAAAAAAAACTTTAAAATAACAAACTTAGAAATTTGTATAATGGCAAAAATAAATATTTATATATATATATCACTTTAAAAATAGAAAAAACGATTTTCTAAAAATATGCACGCTCGCACATATTCACACTCGTCGAGCAAATACGAAAAATAAAAATTTCGTACGCGACGTACAATACGACTATGCGACGTATAATAATAAAATTTTAAATCGGTACCAAAATTTAAATAAATAAAAAAATAGTAGAAATTTAGGGGTTTTACACAGTCCGGAGGCCGATGATCATGACTCACAAGACCGCCGACAAATTTCAGCCAAAATGGGAAGGTCCATTCATCATCGAGGCTGTATTCTCCACCGGTGCTTACCGCCTCGCAAAACAAAATGGAGACTTGCTCATGTTGCCCGTCAATGGCAAGTTCTTGAAGAAATATTATGTCTAAACGACACATTCTAGATCATTGAGTCATGTACCCGCTGGTGCCGCTGAACTCACTTTCACAATATTCCAGATTATCGAGTCATGTACCCGCTGGTGCTGCTGAACTCACATCCACAATACTCTAGATCATTGAGTTATGTACCCGCTGGTGCCGCTGAACTCACATCTATAGCACTCCAGATCATTGAGTTATGTACCCGCTGGTGCCGCTGAACTCACATCCACAACATTCTAGATTATCGAGTCATGTACCCGCTGGTGCCGCTGAACTCACATTTCCAAATTCTAAATTATCGAGTTATGTACCCGCAGGTGCCTCCGAACTCACATTTCGGTCACTCTTCCGGAGAAAAGTCATGTATGACCATACCTCTAAACTTTCTTCCTGAAAAAGATCCTCCCTCATGATCCTCTACCCGTACTCCCAGTGTACAAAAAAGGGTAACAGATCCACAAATTTCCAAAACGGCCATGTCCTCATTACCTCTAAGTCGTTTTCACTTCCGCCAAAAACAAATCACCCCTTTACATAGAACTTCTATATCCTCATTACCTCTGAGTCGTTCTATGTACCCTCCTTCATTGAGCCCACTCCTGCCATGTCCTCATAACCTCTGAGTGGGAAGGCTCCGTCGAAGAAACCTTCATGCTTGCCATCATGTCCTCATTACCTCTGAGCAAGTATGATGATCCCCTTTCAACTTATTATCTGTACCCACAACCGGAGTACGCCAAGGATAATAGATCCAAAAATATTCTTCGCTGAGTCCACTCCTGTCATGTCCTCATTACCTCTGAGCAGGAAGACTCTACGGTAAAACCTTCGTACTTGTCATGTCCTCATTACCTCTGAGTAAGTATGTTGGTTCTCTCTCGTCTTATTATCCGTACCCTGAACCAGGGTACGCTAAGGGTAATAGGCCCACAAATGTCCTCTGTTGACCACAAATATCCTCCGTTGAGTCCACTCCTGCCATGTCCTCATTACCTCTGAGTAGAAAGACTCCACGGTAAAACCTTCGTACTTGCCATGTCCTCATTACCTCTGAGTAAGTATGTTGGATCCCCTTTATCCTATTATCTGTATCCTAAGCCAGGGGTACGCCAAGGATAATAGGCCCACAAATGTCCTTTACCAAGTCTTATAGTACAGGCCCACCATCCCTCATCATGCCCCGGGATCCCAGCCGCTCCATGGCATTCTATCTCTCGATACCCCAAACACCCACGACCACCTTACCGTGGAACTGTTCTAGGTATCCCCAATCAAACTTGTTATCCGTACCAAAAACCAAGGTATGCCAGGGATAACAGGTCCACAAACAAGTCCCCCATACGGGGCACACATCACCACAATACCACAGGCACAACAAACAATACAAATGAAGGGTAGAATAGAAAGTACTCTTTATTGAACGACGAAAAAGCATTACATATGGTGGGGACCATGTCCCTCTCAAAAAGAAAAGAAAAGGAAAACAGGAACAAAAGAAGAAAAGGCCGAATATAGTTCGGCATTACACAACTCCAAGAGGCAATTTCTCACCAAGGCAGTACCCCGCTCAAGCCTCTGTCTAGCTCAGCGCTCAGCCTCCTGGGAAAATTACTCCGCATCATTCAAGTACATATATGTCTGCCAATCATTTTCTATCTTCTTCAAAGCAAGTTCCAGATTGGCAGAAGCTCTACTAAATTTGTCAGCCTCCTGAATGGCAACCCCTTTCTCAGTACGAGCAGCTTCGAGCTCGGACTCCAGGAAAGCCAAATTTCTCTGGAGCTCGAGAATCTGCTCCTGGGTGTTAGTTACCCCGCGTGAGGCAGTCGCTTCCCGAGCCGCGCAATCTTCAGTGCGACGGCTCTATTGATCGTACAACTGAGTCAGATCTCGGCGATCCTTCAATATAGCTGGCTTGAGCGATTCTCGAGCAATCCTCACCTTCTCTACCACGATTGTGAGGAAAGTACGCTCTTGATATATTGCCACTGATAGATCAGCTTGTCGCGGTACAAGAAACTGGGCCACAAGACGATCGGCTTCTAACAGCTTAGGCTCCAGAAGCGCCGCTAGTCCCGCCCCACCGGGAAGTGTTCTAAGGATATTAATTTGGCCACCGGCGCATTGACGGGCCATAGCAAAGGGAGTCCCCCTCTCCACAACTGTCGCAATCCCCCTCTTCAGGTGGTGGTGGAAACTGTCGACCACATCCTGGGACACTTCATCCAAAACTTCTGTAGAGGACGGCGTCAAAGGGAGTGTGGCAGACAGTACCAAAGGAGTAGCCTCAGAACTTGTCGTCCCCGCCACCAGGGAAATGAATTCTGTACAAAAAGATGCATGAATAGCAGCTAGCTCCTCTTCCGTCGCCCGAAGAGCCTGGATACTTTGCAGGGCGGAAAGGTTAACTCCCGAAACCATATTCGCAGAGGAGGGCGCGGCAAACGTCGTCCCTTGCCCCAGCTGTGCTATCACTAGGTCTCCCGAACTCGACCCAGCTGGAGGCCCCTCAGTGTAGGTTGGAAAAAAAGGAGGCACACGTGCTTCCATCAGATCCCCTCCGGTAGAGTCCACCCCGACAATGTCCGTCACCGACAATAAAGGGGTAGGACCTGCACGCCCAAAGCAATCATTAATCTGCGAAGGACAGGATGATAGAGCAAATAGGCCTTCTTACAAGTTAAAAAGTTGGTTTATCTTACCAGCGGAAGAGCACGGATGCTGCAGCTCGTTAGCAGCTGTCATGGTCTCCCCACCCGCGGCTTCGAACTCAAATTCAACTGGTTTCTCTGCCCCAGCCACCCCTGAAGGGGAGCCAGCCAGGTCAGTGTCATCTTGTTGAAATTTAGCTGTCTCTGGGACAGGTGCAGTAGAGCCCCCGCCCCCATCGGTTGAGGTCTCAGCAAGGTGAGACTCCCCGGCCGCCTCCGGAAGAACCCCAGCAGAAGTGATAGCAGTGCACATGTCATTAATCAAAGTGGACAAGGCCGGATCGACCTCAGCAATCGAGTCCCGAGAAGCAGACCCCTCTGACGCCTACAAAGAGCAAAAAAAATGATTAGGCCATAACTTAGAAAAAGAAGGAAAAGGCAGTTGAAATTTCAATCACCTAGAAACAGCATCAACATTAATAAACAGCCTGCGACGTCTTACCGTAGCCCACTTCGTAGAGTAGGTCCTGCCATCGTCAGTGGACGGACGCCTGCCTCGTTTGCACGAAGTACAAGGCACAGCAGATGGATGATCCTCCACCTCTTCGTTCGGCACAGTAGGAGGCTGGTCCCCCACCTCCTCGTACGAAGAGTGCGACGAGTCATCGGCGTCCTGCTCGTCATCCTCTTCGTCCGCCGCAGTGGACTCCGAGTCTGGCACAGGAACCCTATTCGCCCCTCTCTTTCTTTTCTTGGAACCCTCGGGCTTCTCTGCCAAGCCGGTCCCGACAATGAAGCTGGTGTTCATGTCAAAATTTATGAGAGGTTTGCTCGCCGAAACATGATAAAGGGCCGCCATGTACAAGATATCCCCTTGCGTATTAGCGTCGGGGACCGAGAAGCTAGCCTGGGTATGCACCGTATTGTAATAATGCAATGCCCGGATTCCGTCAAGGACACTGCCCTCGTAGCCTAGGCAAGCACTAGGGTAGTCAAGGAACAGCTGACTATACCCGAATTGACGAGAAACCTGCTGGGTAGATAAGGCTCCAGGTATACTTTATTTCGGTAATGATATACTAGCTGCGCAGGGCGAATGTTGCGCAGCCAAAGAAGCATCTTCTCAGATAAGAGTTGGAGAGGTTCAATGCCATCAACGTGTACCCCCCTCACTTCTCTAAGGGTAAATTGAGGAAGAGACACAAAAAAGTCAGGCCCGTCAACTCTCGCCAACGCCCTCCGACAAGCCGGCATGGTGTCATACTCCCAAGATGATGATGGTATCAAAAAAGGAAGACGACATCAGCGGTAACATCATCCTCTGTTTCGGGCCTCATCAACGACCGGTAATGCATCAATAACCACCCATGAGATAATGGTATGGTAGCTCTATCCGCTCAAAGTCCAGTGTCGTCTCGCGAGCAATGACTTTAGACGAAAGGCGCGGAGGCCGTGGTGTATGCTACACACCATAGCCGGAAGAAGGGCCAGTCTGACTTTGAAGACCAGCTTCACAACCGGAAGAATGAAGTGGCGGCTGATTCTTTCAGTAGAACCTGTCCCTTCCGAGACTACACAATTCCGTAGCCACACCATCAAGAACCCGACCAAGAGTGCTTTCTCGGACATCTGTCGGGTACCGTAATAGAAATAACTGAAGGAGTCAGTGCGACTCCGAATCTATCACAGGTGGACCTCGATATTTTGGCATTCAATATCAGATCCTTTACCTCTGCCAGGGTTTGAGGACCTCGAGAAGAAACCCGGCCGGAAGGACGTAATTTGAAAAGATACGCGACCCAGGCCGTGGTATAGGAGGCGTTTCCTTCTGAGCTATTTTCTTGATAGCAGTCTGGTGACAGATGCTATGGTGGCACAGCACTTCCCGATACACAGAGACGAAACTAGGGAATCGTCGATCCAGATCATCGAATTCCTCGTTCGTCGGGGTGTATACTTCAAAGGTCTCGTCTCCCTACGGCAGCTTAGAAACAGCATGCATTTCATGGACAACAAGTCCCAACTCTCCTCTGGGCGCGAAGAAAGTCCCCGTATGCCGGTTATACATCTCCAAAAGGGCCATGAACAGCGGCTTGTTAAGGGCAATCCATAACAGGTGCCCGGATGGCGTAGTAAAGGTCAATCTCCCGAAGGAATTTTTTACAGTTCCTCAGGATCCATAAGAAAAGATTGGCCTATATAGGAATGGGGTTTATCCAATTCAACAGCGATAACCTGCCCACAGGATAAGACCCCTTGCGAGCAAGCTGATTCAGGAATGTATCAGCTCGAGTAAAAGTAAAGTTGGGACCAGACACGTTTATGAATGTACCAGGAATCAGCCCCATCACACTCCGACTGACTGACTCCCTACTCGCACATGCTGACCTAATACTCATATTATAGTGGATGTTGCCCACGAACATCCCCAATTGGGTTGGAGTTAGGGAGCCCACCATTTTCTTGCTCAACGGTACCATATTAAACCACGAGAGGGGAAAATGCCGTTCCATCTCGGGAACATGGATCTCCACCCCGTCCACAGTAAAGTCCCAGTTCGCAGAAACGTCCAGCATTTGGGAGTTCTTTATGGATAAAGCATCTCCAAAGAGAAAAGCTGGTTTTAGATATTCTCCGTCCAGTTTCTCCGAATTCATCATAGTGCAAAGAAAGTGGAAAGACTGGTTGTTGATGGCAGCCACCCTCTCCAAAGGCTTATTGGTGGGAAGCTGATCCGTCACATATTGAATTAGGCCGTCAAGCACACAACCACGGTAAATTGAGTTGAACCCACCAGAAGCTATCCTGGGGTTGGTTGGTAGGTTTACTGGAAAAGGACAAAGAAACAGGATTAAAAGATGGTTAAAATGAAACCACTTAAAGTTTCTCAAAAAGAAGTTCCTATGAGCCTATGCGGCTCGGATCAACGAAGCCTTATGCGGCCCAATTCAGCAGGGTTTCATGCGGCACGGCTTCAATAGAACCTATACGGCTCGGGTCAACGCAGCCTCATGCGGCCCAATTCAGTTGGAAGTTCCATGTGACACTGATTCAATAGCTTATGCGGCTCGGTTGAACTTATGCGGTTCTATCTAGCAGAAGAGCTTATGCGGCACGACTCAGCAAAATTCTATGCGGGCCAGTTTGTCAGGAACATATGCGGTTCCGATCAAAGGAGGTTCCATGCGGTTCAAATCCAGAAGTACTCCTGCGGCTCAACTCTTTCTCATACGGCTCAAACATAGGGCATGCCTTATGCGGCTCGGATATGAGAGGGTCATGCGGCCCATACAACATATGTGGCTCCATCATGGTCGAGTTTGGGCGGTTCAATAAAAACGAAGGATGAAGGCTTGTGCATATGTTATGCAACAGAGCCATGGGTCCTTGGGGTTCAAAGTATTCAAATCCATTTCTTATCCTTGAAAGCAGGGTGGACATCAGGGTGCACTTCGGGCACGACGGCCGACGAGAAAACCGCTTTCTTGTCCTTTGCAGTAGCAGAGGCGACCTTGGAAGACTTCGGGGCCATTTTCGACGGTCGGAGAAGGGAGATAAGAAAAGAAAGTGAAGACGGCAAGAGTTGGGAACGAAAGAGAAAGTAAATAAATCTCTCCTACTGAACTCGTCCCTATTATAAACAAAAGCAGTGTGTTTTGATTCTCGTGCAATACAAAAAACCGACCCTTCGGTTATCGAGGCGAGCCGCCTAAAATGAAGGCCAAACTCCTGGGATTCTCCCCCGAAAAGTAGCCTTAAAACTGACAGCAGATCAATAACATTTAATGCAAAGATTGTCACACATGGCAGGATGACGTGACGAGGAATTCATGCGGACCGGACAGCCTATGCGGCCCGAAAGTCCATGCGGTTGAGACATCCATGCGGCCGAGACATCCATACGGCCAGGATATTATGCGGCTATAAGAATTTATATATGGCCATGCTTCTTATTCAAAGTATTTCAATTTTGCAAATTGAAAACTTTGAAGGGGGTCTGGTGAAGCATGGAAAAGAATAAAGAAAATCCATGCGGCCAGGGAGCCCCATGCGGCTCAGAAAGTTCATGTGGCTCAAGTATCCATGCGGCTCAAGCGTCTATGCGCTCAAACAAGTTCTATGCGGCTTAGAGAGGATCCTCGTGGCCTGCAAACAGCTCCCCCGTTTGTCCTTTACTGCATTAAATGCCTTGACGGCTGACAGCTCTGACACATGTCAGCCCTGACATAAAAATACAATTATGACTCCGTCATAATGGCAGACTCCTAGGGAAATAAAGGAAATCTCTGACACAATCTCCCGAAATCCAGAAACCTTCATAAGGATTTGACACGTGGATAGCCCCATGTGGCTCACGAAGACTAGCCCCATGCGGCTCACGAAGACTAGCCCCATGCAGCTCACGAAGACTAGCCCCATACGGCTCACGAAGACTATTCCCATGCGGTTCAAGCGAAGGCTGCCCCATACGGCTCACGAAGACTATCCCAATGTGGCTCACGAAGACTGGCTCCATGCGGCTCACGAAGACTATCCCCATGCGGCTCACGAAATCTATCCTCATGCGGTTCAGATCATCACCATACGGTTCAAATGTTCAGGGGGCCACTCTAAAGCAGCCTTGACACGTGGCCAGTCTTATGCGGGTCAATGAGGAGCAACCTTCCTGCGGCTCAGATTCCTGCAATAGCTTGCGGTTCATACACGTGGCATGATAGCTAGACACGTGGCATCAAATCGATCGAAATTCCTCAACAAATCCTAATAAAATATTGGGATCAAATCAGATCATTTGCAATCAGGCAAATTAATGACACGTGCCGAAAAATCTGAGGTTGACAAATCAGAAGGATTTATGTCAATCATCATTAATTACCCACAAAAGATTTGATGCAATCATATTTATTGCTCAAATCTCGTATATTCAAGATGGACGGCCCAGATCCAGTGATCCTTAGCTGTCGACTTTCAAGAATGGGCAATCATTACAAACCCTAATGATGCCCCCCCACTCTTATAAATAGCAGGGTGCCATTTCCTTGTGAATGCATACGAAGAGATACGGAGAAGACATATACAGAGAGAGACATAGAGAGCCAGAGAGCCAGAGAGAGAATATACAGAGCCTGAAAAGAAATCATTTCTTCATCAGCGCCAAGCAGTTCTTCTACAGAGCCAAGGTTGCACCCGATCGTCCAAGGAGTAAGGCAGAGCTGCCGTCGCTTTTTCGAGCCTCTACTGTCACCCCCCAGAATCTAAATTAAACAATTGTACTTAGATTGCTGTACCTAGGTTTTCGTCCCTAGGCTTTCTTTGTACAAACGAGTTTGTATTGTGAGTCTAAGTTCAGTCCTCCGAAAATTGTTCTGTTCTTTTACAGTTAATGGTAAACAGAGGGAAAACAAGCTCATGCGACAAGTGTCACGACCCGCACCCGTTTTTTTAACGAATACGAGACGTATCCAAGCCAGCCTATGCCGCGGTGTCGGTGGTAGAACGCTGTCACGGCCATGAAGATCAAATTCACAAATAATGCTCATTCACATAATTAATTTAACTTACAAAGATCACAAATTTTATATTTGCAGGAAAATATAAACTTATACAATGACTATAACTTGACTATCTAAATAGTCTCTAGGCTTTGTCTGCACATACACCCGAACTCCCCATGCTAAGTGAATCCACGACTAACCTGAAAATGTTGGTTTTCAGTCAGGAATGGAACGAGCACAATTCACTTAATGCAATTTCAAATAAAGAAAATAACTATAAATAAAGGTTAGACATTAATCATGAGTTTTGAAAATAAACAGGAGATATAGAAAACCAATAGTAAATAAATAGACACCAAATACTTTTCCCAACTTGTTAGAAGTACCTTTGATATGTGATCGGTCTCAAAACAATTATGCGACACGGTCTACACGGTCTAAAGTTACACGGTCTACAGTTACACGATCTACAATTACACGGTCTACAGTTACACGGACTACAAAAAATATTACAGTAAAGAAACACTGTCTACAAAATAATAATCACGATCTACTAGTTTAAATGCAGAATAATCACGGTCTACACTGTCTACTTTGCAATGAATAAATTACTGTCTATACTGTCTATAAGAAATAAATGCAATACGGTATACACGGTCTAAGGTCAGATCACACATCTTGGTACTTCTCATTTCCGACTCAACAATTATAATAGAAAATAATCACATAACCAATGGCCAATCAATGAAATATAGTAAAAATCATATCGAAATGCAGATAATAAACTGTACTCGCCTGTGGTCCTGTGTGGTGTACCCTGTAATCTGAACCAACTCAATGAGCCACAAAAGTCAAAACCCGTAAACAGTCCCCGAAGAGCTGAAAAACATTACTAATGTTCTCAGAATAGTCAATTAGTAGCATTACCTGTTCTTAAGTCCAATCTAGAACAGGGGCAAAACAGTAATTTTGGGCAAAAATGATGTCCGCCGTTGGACCCGTTGCACCGAAAAAGCGTGCCAGAGTCAATGGTCTCTAAAGTTGTCAAACTATATGTTTATGGATCGATTTTCTGATACGAATCCAACCGTATGTCGATATTTGGATTTCGGCGGGCCGTGCACAAATTGCCAG
>JANAVB010015816.1:0-52395 GCA_029216955.1 Iris pallida
TGTTAATCCAGATTATTGGCCAGATTAATCTTCAACTTGTGCTAAACTGCATGTTCACAAAGATTGGCGGTTCAGATTTGCCTACAAATTCTTCGCCTTGGGTAGACAGCGTGGAAGTTATCAACAGTTATGCTGGCCAAGGTTAATCTTGGAGTATGTCATGGAGAGCATCAAGAGAACTACAAGTAAACTAAAGGGGATTACTCCAGTGCTTACTCCCAAATGGAAGGTTGCACAATATACTTCCTCTAATATGGTTTACAAACATAGTACGTTTGTGAAAAGGAAGTTCGACCCATTCTTGATTATCCAAGATTTTTCACATGGGATGGATACGCAATCTGGAGGGAGAGGACACCACCAACAGGTGGGATGAGTTGCTGAACACAGATACCACAACATGATGAATGACGCTGTGATGGAGGGCTTAGCACAGAACTGAAGGATTGAGAAGACAGAATTCTGATATTCTTGCGCAGAACGGAAACTCCAAGAAAGCTGAAAGAGTTAGAGGCATAAGAAGCACAATTACATGCAGTTAACGCGCAAAATGGAACTACAAGAAAAGCTGAAAGAGCTAAATGCCAGAAGCGTAATTACATGCAACCAACGCACAGAACGGAAACTCCACGAAAAGCTGAAAGAGCTAGAGGCACAAGAAGCGCAACAACGTGCAGCCAACGTTGTGGATGGAGGGCTCGGTGCATGATTTGGAGATTGAGAAAACAAAATTCTGTCATACTTGCTGAAAATGAACAGCTTATCAACAAGGTTAAAGAGCTACAGCACAAGGTAAAATCTTTTCTTTTTCAAATTTCTGATTTGTAATTCTCCGTGTTATAGTTCAGAGAATGGCCATCTCCTGTAATAAAATACGGATAATGACACTCCGTGTTAATGACACGGAGATGGTCATCCAATGTTAAAACGCAGGAAAAACCATTCTCGTGTAATTTAGCACGGGGAATGACATTCCTCGTTTAAATAATACGGAGAATTTCATTCTCCGTGTTAATTACACGGAGAATGGTCCTTTAACAGTGTTAAAACGCATGAGGATGGCCATGTAACTCTCGTGTTTAAACACGGAGAATTCCATTCTCCGTGTAACTATCACGGAGAATGTCATTCCAGTGTTAAAACGCATGAGTATCCATTCTTCGTGATAAGAACACGGAGAACGCCATTCTCCGTGCTAAAATACAGGAGAATGGCCATTCTCCGTGTTAAATAACACAGAGAATGGTCATTCCCAGTGTTTAACGCATTAGATGACCATTCTTCATGTTAAATAACATGGAGAATGGTTATTACCAGTGTTAAAACGCATGGGGATGACCATTCTCCGTATTAAATTACACAGAGAATGATCTTTTCTTTTTCTCCTTTTTTTTCTTGACATTTTCCCTTTAATTGATGTTTGTTTTATATCAGTGCAAATAATAGAGCAGCTCAGAAAAGCAAATAAAAGGCTCGTTAATGAGAAAGCGAGCTTCAAGGGAAAGTTGAATTGTTGAATAAAGAAGTCACTGAAAATGATGCAAAAATTGTTGATCTTAATGCCATAATTGAAGTGTTGAAGCTTAAAGAGCCTCAACAAGCTGCTGAACAACAATTTGCTGAACTTGATGATCAAGCAGTAACCAATAAAAGGAGGGAGGCAAAAGAGGTTGGTAAACCATCAGCAGTAATAGAGCCGATGAAGATTTTACTCCCTTGGGGAAGAGAACATTAACAGATGCTAATAAAAAGCGGAAGATTAATGCCGATCCGAAACAAAAAACTCAGCCCAACACCAGATTCAGAAGAACAATGAGAAGGCAGATCCGAAAGCCAAAGAAGATGCCAGAATGGCTGAACTAATAAAGAACGGTGATATATTAAGGAATGCGAGGACCTCATACTTTAGAATGGCTGCAGATGAAGAGCTGCAGAAGCTTTACAAGGAAATCGTATTCCCAAAAAAATGACTCCATTGTATGTATTCTGAACTCGACCAATCTCCGTCCAATTCATAACGGAGAATGGCCATTCTCTTGGTGGTTGGCTGGAGAATGGTCATTCTCCGTGACAGTTGGACGACTGATGACTCTCTTTTTTCCTAGTCTTTTTCACAATTATTTTGACAAATTTCTATTAATTTAATCTAAATAAATTTATGTGCAGTGATGTTGTATACGCGGCTACGAAAGATCAATATGGAGTTGAAATCATCTTGACAGCAATAGACGTACAAGACATTCTCCATTATCAAGACATTGAGCTGGAATACTCAACATATTAATAACAAGGATCAAAGTATCGGCCGATACCGATACGTATCGGCCGTATCGGATCGGATTTGGCCTAGGCCGATCCGATACCGACCAAAATATCGGTATCGGCCGATCCAGGCGAAAAAATTATGGTATCGACCCGTATCGGGCCGATACTTGCCGATAAGGACCGATACGGGCCGATACTGGCCAATACGGGCCGATACTGGCCGATACTGGCCGATATGAGAATTCAAAATACCAGAAAATATCAAAAACGAATTTTACCCCTGCCAAAACTACTTTCGAAACAAAAAAAGGGTAAAGAAAGATTCATCACGTCAAATCTAGGAATCAGTAATGAAAATTGGTAACATTTGCAATAAAATCTCTATAATACTAAATAGATGAAAAATCATTTGCAATTACATCTAACAACACACTAAAGGCAGAAAATTATTCAGATTATAATATACTATTTAACAATATTATATACCATTTAACAATTTATATTGCAATATTTTTTATTGTATATATATACTATTTAACAATATTTATTATTGTACACTATTTAACGTTTAATTCAATTACTTGAAAAACATAGAAAATACTTAAATAGTGCATAAATATGTAAATTATTTTTCCCTAATTTATTAATAATTATTTAATATCGTCGATACAACCGATACCAAAAATTCGATACTACTCGATCCGGTACCGCCGATATAGCCGATACTATACGCTACCGTACTCTAGAAACTGTCCGATACCGATCCCGATCCCTACTTTGAACCTTGATTAATAAGCAAGATGAAACAAATTCAAGCCAATGCAAGAAGGGAGTACAGTCAAGTTCACAGGAGGTGCAATATAAGTGGTCTGCATTCATGATACCCCACACATTGGTAAGAATCAAAATTGAAAAATCCCTATTCATGTGTACGCCGATGAAACTAACTCATGATATTGTGTTTTGTTTTGACAAACAGTCCATCATTGCCCAAGCTCATGAAGCAGACGTAACAGTCGGCGCCCTTAACACTTTCAAAACAGATGTAAAAACTTCATCATGAATTTACAGGAAGACATAGAGTGGATATTCATTCCACTCTTTAATAAATCCAACAAACACTATACGCTGCTGCTCACATTCAACTTGAGCTCCTACGTGGGGCACACTACAACTCCTTGTGTCCAACACGTACGACAAGAGCAAAGAAGATGCAGAATCCGTGAGGACGGTCTTGGAGCCTATCATAAGGAGAAAATTTATAATGAGGGAAAGATGTAAGGCTATATGGACTATGAGAGCACAGGCAATTTTTCATACAAATGTCCACAACAGAAAGCACCCAACTGTCTCTTGTACACGACGTACTATATGAAGTGCTTGATGAATTTTCCCTTCACAGTACCAAAAGAAATGATGATGAAATTCACCAGAAAATTACAACGATTAGGTTGGCATGAGTTAAGAGGTTGCTTCAAAGTGAAAATGTATCACCCAAAAACATTATAAAAATTACAACGTAAATGGGCTAATAACTTCTTTCTATTATCTTACATTTGACTTTTATTCTTTTGTTTATGCGTCTTTGTTACATCTGCTCTGTCTTTTACATTGTTCTATATATATCATTTTTTGAATGGTCAGTCCCAGTGTTAAATGACGAACGAGAATGACCATTCTCCGTGTAATTAAAAACGGAGAATGACATTCTCCGTGTTAAATGACACGGAGAATGGTCAGTTCCAGTTTAAAACGTATGGAAATGTCATTCTCCTGTAATTTAAAACGGAGAATGACATTATCCGTGTTAAATTACACGGAGAATGGTCATTCCCAGTGTTAAAACGCATGTGAATGTTCATTCTCCGTGTAATTTAAAACGGAGAATGCCATTCTCCGTGTTAAAACGCATTAGAATGACATTCTCCAATGTTAAAATGCATGAGAATGGCATTCCATGTTTTAAATTACACGGAGAATGGTCAGTCCCATTGTTAAAACGCATAAGAATGTTCATTCTCCGCGTAATTTAAAACGGAGAATGTCATTCTCAGTGTTAAAACACATTAGAATGCCATTCTCCAATGTTAAAACGCATGAGAATGCCATTCTCCTTGTAATTTTACACGGAGAATGACATTCTCAGTGTTAAAACGCATGAGAATGACCATTCTTCGTGTTAAATAACACAGAGAATGTCATTCTTCGTGTTAACTTACATGGAGAATGGACAATGTTAAAACGCATGAGAATGTTCATTATCCGTATAATTTAACATGGAGAATGCCATTCTCCGTTTTAAATTACACGGAGAATGGCATTCCCAGTATTAAAACGAATGAGAATGTCCATTCTTCGTGTTAAATAACACGGAGAATGACCATTCTCCGTGTAAGAATGACGGAGAATTGCCATTATGCAGTCAAAAAACTGTGAAACATTAGATATAACAGACTTCAAAAGCACCATTGATATAAAAAAATGTAATAAATGTATTCAAAAAATAATTATATAAAAGAAAGAAGGGCTTGAATATGTATTAACGAGGGGGCCCTGCCCCCTCGACCCCCGTAGAAGCACGTGGGGGGAGAGGGCAAGTGTGCGATTGTGATTACCTAATTCAAGGCAATTCTGGCACCTCATCTTCCTCTTCTCTTTTTCCTTGTTCTCATAAGCTCTTATAACGGTCCGCCTTTGGTCGCCGGGGCCACGTTTCGGAACAGGTGGTAGAACCAAATCGGTTGGATTATTTCAAACTATTTTCACAATCTGGAACTGGACGAATTGCACATGAATGTAGCTTCTTGTAGAAATCTGATGTCCAATACTGCACCACAAAATCGTAAACAGATTTGCCCAAACCAAATCTGATGCATTGGATTGCATGGCTGCATGGGAATCCATATACCTTCCATCTGCGACAACTACAATGCCAATCAAGAAGATTCACCAGGTATGAGAAAGTATCTGCCATCACCTCAAACTCGAAATCACCAGACTGATATACCTTATAAGACATGCCATCATCATGTAAGCTGCTTCAGCATATTCTCGACGTATGGAGTCAATTTGCTATTTAAATCAATTGCATCCTTGTGGCGATCCGAAATCATCTTCATCATCTCTTCACTCGGATAACGTTTACAAGTGCTGAAATATGCATTTTCTTCTCAGCCTTTATCCATGCATTGAATGACTCCGCACAACTAGAAGCAACCTCGCCGTATCTACATCCCGGAAAGAATGCATTTGACCAATGTTCAGGTTTTTGTTTATCCATCCAATTCACAACATGACCACAATTCAGATCATATATCTTCTTAACTGCTTGTTTATAACCACCTTTATACAGTAAAAAAAATTAATTAAAGGAAGTCAAGACACAAGCACATGAAAAAACATGGACCATTCTCCGTTCAAAACTAACGGAGAATGCATATTCTCCTTGCTAAGGAACACGGAGAATGCACATAAAGCTCCATATATATGTCTGATTTACACACCTGGCGTTAGAGCATATACTGCTTGCCTCCAAGCTTCAAGTACATGCGGATACTTGCTTTCATTTCCTTTCTCCTTGAGCGGTATGTTATTCTTCATGTGATAATAACAATAGCTATGGTAAGCAGTAGGAAACACTTTAGGAACTTCAGAAACTAAACCGGTGCCTTGATCCGAAAGAAAATGATACGCCTACTACATCCAACAAATTCTTGAGATTTTTAAGGAACCATTCCCAATTGTCGCCATCTTCGCCCGAAACTATACCGTAGGCAAGAGGGTAGAACTGTTGGTCACCATTCTTCGTTGTAGCAGACATCAAATATCCTATAAACCTCCCTGTAAGGAATCGCATCCAAATATAGCATCGGGCGACAATATTGAAATCCTTCGACGCAAGCCCCATATGAAAGAAAAAGCCGCTGAAACCTCATTGATGTATCATCTTTCGAAAGTCAATAACGGAACCAATATTGGTTTTCTTTACCTTGTCGACATACCAACACAAGTCGCTGTAAGCTTTAACATCATCTCCGTACATTTCTTGGTGCACCAGCCTAATGCCTTGGTATGCCTGCCCGTAGGTAAGAGATAAACCGTAGTCAACCTTGAATTCATCGACAACTGACCAAAATTTTCACAAACTTTGCTGGAACAACTAGATTACCTTTATCCATATAGCCAGCTCTACAATTGTGTTCTCCCCATACCTCTTCACCTCAAAATTTTGATCATCTTCCGAAATAGATATAGCATGGAAGCTCTACAAATAAGTATGGGTCTTGTAATTCTTGCAGCAAACAGTGTACCTCCCCGGCTCAGATTTTAAAATATGGAATGGATGACGAGATTCAAAACATACCTTCCTAACAGCGTGCCTAACTTCTTCAACACCATTTAGAAAAATCTGACCAACGCCGGTAATTGATCCAGGCCACATATCCGATTTCCTCTTCTTTACTGTCTCAATTGAGCCCTCATAAAATTCTACTACTCATTTATCCTTTACAGTAGGAGAACATCTACTCAAAGAACTAACAGAGGAAGACGAAGGTCACATGGGATGCTTTGACAAGGAAAAGATGTCGATGAAGAACATGGAGGGTATACTTGCTCCACAAATAGATCAAAGCTCACGTCATGGGTACCATGGAACCCCCAACCAATGACCGAAGCCAAATCACTGTCAACGTACAGTTCAGTCCCATCGGAATGCAAAAACTTGAAACAAAAGAAAAGTTGATCCAAATAAGTCCATCGATCGCACACTTGATACTTTAAAAATTATACGGTACTTTCATATGTGACACGGCAGGAAACTAGGTCTTCTTTGAAAAAAGATTAACTAAACACTTGAATCCATTCCCCCCTGATAACATAAAAACAGAAGAGATCAAAAAATAGGACAACACATTTCTAATCATTCTCCGTCTAAAACTAACGGAGAATGATTATTATCCGTCTAAACTAACTGAGAATGTCATTCTCCGTGTTAAATTACACGAAGAATAGTCATTCCAATGTTTTAAGGCATGAGAATGACCATTCTCCGTTTCATTTAAAACGGAGAATGTCAACATTCTCCGTTTAAATTACATGGATAATGGTATTCTCATGCGTTAAAACGCATGATAATGACCATTCTCCGTCTTAAATTACACGGAGGATACCATTCTCCGTATTAAATTACACGGAGAATGGCATTTCCAGTGTTAAAACACATGAGAATTGTCATTCTCCGTATAATTTAATACGGAGAATGCCATTCTCCGTTTTAAATTATACGGAGAATGACATTCCCTGTTAGAACTCATGAGAATGATCATTCTCCGTCTAAAACTCACGGAGAATGATCATTCTCAAGGGAATTGACCATTCTCCGTCCAAAACTAACGGAGAATGATCATTCTCCGTCTAAATATAACGGAGAATGCTCTTTCTCTGTGACAAGTGAACGGAGGATGATCATTCCAGTCATATTAGCACGACGAATATCATTCGCCTTCATATTCGCACAAAGAACGAGATTAAAGATCTCTCTAATCGTTTCTCAGTTATAAATCTTCATAACAAATTCAAATTCAGCAAAAATTTCGAGATATGCAAAGATGATGAATGAATTTCTACATATCTGAACTCTCACCTTGTTTTAAGTTCTATAAAAAGACAAGAAGAAGATCTTCTCTCCACAATTAATCTAATCGTCGGAAAACTTCAAATCTCTCCACGAAGATGATGATGATGATGATGATGACTATGATGGTGAGCGATGATCAAAGTTCGACTAAAGAAAATCACAGTGAACTACGAATGATCTTTGCGATCTCTGCTGAAGATAGAGCAATGGATTTCAGATCTCTCGTGAAGAAGAAGAAGACGAAAATCGCAATCAAAATCTGAGTTTTTAATTCAAAATCATATATATATGACCAAATTTGCGCGGAGGGGTATTTTTGGTCATATGAAAAATGTCAATTTTGTAAATACATAGCATCTAAAGGGAATCTTGGAATATTTAACGTGAAATTATTTAATTCTGGACATTTCATAAAAGCCATAATGCGGGTGGATTTTTCATATAAACCAACCCCGAAATTGGGTTTTTCAGCAATTTCCAGATCAAGAAATGTGCCAGTCTAACTCATCGTATTCGTGTGTTTTGATTTTTTGCACAAGTCTTTTAGATTTTATTATTTGTATATAAATATATTTTCAATACACGTTGGTGACTTTTCTAAAAGTATTGAAGAACTGGTTGAAAATATTCTCACAAAAATAGTTTAACGTTGTAGATCCAACGACGTATGTCTCTTCACTATCCAAGGTCCGAAGAAAATATGTGAGTTTGTAATGATTAAATTTAAAATAAATTATATATAAATTATAAAATATAGCAGACTTGTATTCAAATTATTTAAAATTTTCAAAACTCTTATATGCCAGTTTCCAATGATACATTCCTTGGTTTTATTTTTGAAGGAATACGTACCGGAACTTATATCCTATAGAACATTGCTAAATGTTTCTCTCTATAGTGAATAAGTCTTAAATTTATTATTTTGTAGCAGATTTTCTATTTCTATAATCAAAGATATTTTGGATGTGAGATATAGATTATAATTTATATCTTCATGATTTTAGATGTTTAGAAAATAATTATTAAGATTTCATAAAAACCATCTGGTTGTTAATTATGTAGGCAAAAGAAGAAAAAAACATAATTTAGAAGAATATGTAAAATAGGATATGTAAAGGGATATTAGGTCTCGAATAAGCTAGAATTTTTGTGTTTGGATCTCCATAATAGACATAATTAATATCTAAATATTTAATAAGTTAAAATTTGTATTTGAGTTTCCATAATAGATATATTTAGTGTTTGTATCTTGGACTAACAGTTAAAACCCAAAAAAATTAAAAACATAAAAAGAATGAAAAGAGGAAAAACAAAAAAATGAAAACAAAAAAAAAAAACAAAACAAAGAAAATGGTAAAAAAAAAAAAAGAATAAAAAAAAGGAAAAAAAACGAAGGAAGAAAAAAATCCGGGAGTAAATTTATTGTGGGGACAAATTTGCCTGGGTATTTGTAATTTCGGCTGGAAATAAATTTGTCCAAAAATATCGAGATCTAAAGTTCAAATATTTCGAACAAATTTATTATGCAAAATCTATTCCCATGTTTGGTTTATGTTAAAAAATATATTTCTGAAAATTAGGAATATCCAGATAAATAATTACACCACAAAATATGAGAATCCTCTCTTAAGAATATGTGGGTATATTCTTTTTGCTCGAACAATTTTTTTTGTTATTTTTTTAATCCTTTTCCTTTTTTTAGATTTTTTTTTCCTTTTTTTTTGTTTCAGTATGTTTAGTTTTATATTTTTTCGTTGTTTTGTTTTATTCGTCAACAAATTCTTTTTGTTATTTTTTTAATACTTATTATTTTTAGATTTTTTCCCCATTTTTTTTTTCAGTATGTTTAGTTTTTATCCTTTTCGTTTATTTCGTCATTTTTTTCCTTTTTTCCCTTCTTTTTTATTTTATTTATTTTTTTTCTCGTTTTTTCTGTCTTTTATTCATTTTTTTTTTCTTTTTATGCATTTATTTTTCATTTGTTCATTTTTTGCCTTTTTCCTTTTTCCTTTTTTCATTTTTAGTTGGGTTTTAACAGTCAACCGTTAGTCCAAAATCAAACACTAATTATGTCTATTATGGAGACTCAAACAAAAATATTCTAACTTATTCGAGACTCAAACACTAATTATATTATTGAGACTCAAACACAATATCCTAGCTTATTCGAGACCCAAAGTCTAAATATTCCTTATGTAAATTTCGGCCAACTTTGTTAAGATTAATTTAGTAATAATTTTATAGGAAATCTGACATTAATTTGATAGATTCAGTCAATTTATTATACTAATATACTCGATTTAGTGAATCGTATATTGATTAATCCAAAAAATATCATGAAGATTAAAAATTCTACCAAAAGTGTAAATTTTGGTTGTTTAGTGACTGTCTTAGAAGTTCAAAGAATGAAAAGAATCTTCAAAAAGTTAAAAGGAACTATCAATGCGTGCCTAAAATACCTATACTTTCCATAGGTATTTTTTTCCTCTCTTTATTTTGTCTTTGAGAAAGAGAAGGGAATTTTGTGGCCAATTTCCAGTTTGTATCTTTGTTGTTAAATTATCGTCTCCTCATTCGACCACTAAATTAAAGCTTTGGAAAATGCTAAACCAGTAACATGAAAGGAATCCTACACTCCTGATCTAAACGTTGTAGCACTTGGCACCTGAGAATTGCAGCTTTCCAAATTACCATGGACAAACGACAACAACTTCTAAATTGCTTGGAAGTTCCTCAACCCAGATATTTCACAGTTCCTTTACATATCAAGCCAAGTTTCTATATATATATATATCAAGCCAAGTTTCATATATATATATATTATATATATATATATGTATATATATATATATAATATATATATATATTATATATATTTTGGAACCAGGTAAATTGTTTCTGGAATCGCTCCCACTGGAATTCGAACTCCTGACCACTCGGACCGCATGCATCTCTCTCTCTCTCTTAACCACTAGGCTAGAGGTCATCTGCTTCATATATATATATATATATATATATTATAGATATATATATATATATATAATATATATATTTTCAAACACCCCTTGAATTAATAAAACTTTATTAGCCTGAATTTGCAGGAGGCACTAAAAGTGATTGAAGCATTTTTACTGTAAAAATGTACATCATCTTGAACCATTAATGGATCAGTATGCGAATACATGTGTACAAGTATGGTTGGCTGCCATAATAGAACATGAAAGACTATAATACTTTTACTTAGAAAACAAATTTTCACAAAGATCATGACCCTGTCAGAGAAATCAACATGTCCTGTAAGACCATCTCCAATGGTGATTTCTAAATTGAGTTCTTATCCTACTTGGCATTGTACTTTAAGAAGATTTCTATCCTAGTTGGAAGAGTTTCTAGATAGAAATTGTAGACATACAAAAATGCTCTCCAATGGTTCTCCATTTCTATCCTATGTGTCACATAGTAAAGGACCAATTTAATGATGTGGGGCCCAATAATAATTGTCATGAGAGATAGGAGAATTTCTATGAGAGTTTCTACATGTAGAAACCCTCTTAGAAATTTTCTATCCTACATCATTGCCACCTAGGATAGAAATGGTGATAGAAATCACCATTGGGAGAAGTTTTTTCTAAAATGGATTTCTTCCATAAAAATAGGGAAGATAGAAACCCCCATTGGAGATGGTCTAAGGACCACTGGCCAACCTCACTTTTTTTTTTTTTTTGCGCTTTCCCAGCTTCTACTTGACCGCACAACGAAGCACCTGAACAAAATATGAGGCTCAGACAAGTGAAACTGCTCGGCGTGCGACTGGCAAAAGCTAACAAGAGAAGGGCACGGAGTTGCGGCACGCCATAATGTTGTAGGGATCTAAGGGTTTATGGAGTAGATGAGTTCTGGCTCTCTGAAGTTTCTAGATGAGAAGGCTGCATAGGTTCGTCAGGTGTAGAGATGGCAATATCCCTCCGAGCCCAACGGGACCCGATTATTTTACCCAATGGGATGGATTTGGGAATTTAAAAACGGAGATGTGGATGGAGATGGGGATTAAAAAAAAATCTCCGATCGGACTTGGGGACGGATATGGGTATAGTATGTTGGGTTTTGGCCTTTTCATTGTGAATTTTAGTCCCATATCGGCTAGCCAAAGGAGTTGTATCTCTATATATTAGCTATGCTATTTTAGAGATGCACATGTGGTGTAGAGGTGCACATGAGTGTGCCATGTGGGGTTATTTTCTAATGAAAAAAAGGCTAAATCAACAATTAAAAGCATTCATGCTTTTTTACTCTTGGAAAATTTATTTTCATGGGAGCTAAGTCCCGTAGGGGCTTAGCGACTCGGACTCGGACACGGACTCGGGCTCATGGGCTCATGAGGCGTAATGTGGCGTTTTGTTGGCGCACTTAGCACGTCAGCATCGTCGCGAGCCACTTGCGCGACCAGGTGCGCTCCCAGTGGCGCAACCAGTTGCGCGCACAGGTGTGTGCCAAGTTACGCGGGTGGCACAGGGCGCGCAGGTGGTGCAACTGGCTCAGTGCGCGTTCAGCGCGTGGTGTACAAGGCGCGCGAGGTGCGCAACTTGCTTCAGATCGTGCCTTTGCATGATCTGAGCGGTTACTGCACGTTCGGAGTGGTTTTTACCACGTCCGAATGTTGTGCTAACCGGACAGTTGCTACTCGGGCCTATAAAATGTCTCTTCTCTCTCACAGGCAAATACACAGGCATATACAGAGAGTTACGAAAGTTTACAAGTGTTTCTTAACACAAGTAAACAGAAGTCTTGAGAGAGAAGATAAGTATTGCACCAGCGTTGCTTTTGCACGGGAGTCGGTGTACGATCCGAGGAGTCAGAAGAGCAAGAGTGTTCCAAAGTTCTCCGACGAACTTGCTAGTTCCTGAAAGCTATTCGTGTGGAACGAATATAGCTTTGAGCAACGGTGATCATTCACCCCAGCAGGATATCATCCATCAATCGCCTGTCATTCTTCGCTACTGTGGATTACGAAATCTTTTAGATTCTCGTAATATCTATGCTGCTGTAACGAAATATTCTTAGATCTTCGTTAAACTTGCGCAACCTTCCTAGAAGTGTTGCGTTGGAACATTGTTTTTACAATTGTTTCATCTTCTCAGTTTTCCATCGAAAAATTGTGCCCCGGCAATAACATAGTACTCCCCGTCCCAAAAATCTCCGACCCCGGTTACTTATAGCCATATCTATATGTGCAACCCATTGGAAATGGTATACTCTCTTGATCTATCTAGTAGTATATATATTTATTTTATGAAAACCATTATTAACATGCCTTGTAATTTTTTGAATAAAAATAATTTTTTAAGCTTATAATGTACATAAAAAAATTGTTAACCGAACGAGAGGAGACGAGAAAATCCGGCCCCCAAAGTGCTAACAGGGCGGGGACGGGGACGGGGACAGAGAATGCATTGTTTAACGGGGATGGAAATGGGGGTAAAAAATTGAACCCGACGGAAAACGGAGACGGAAATGGGAATTCAAACACTACTTGGAAACGGGGATGGAGGTTATGGTCTCCGGCCCCTACCGTTCCGTTGCCATCCCTAATCAGGTGGTTGATCATCTGACTCAAGAGAAAAAATGAGAGGAATATCAAAGAGATTTTCTTGGCTTTGCAACTATTGATAAGAATTTGCAGGAAAAAAAAAATAGTGAAATTCGGATAACTAAAAACTAAAGTTATCTCCTACTCTACGCATGTGTCTTTAGAAATGCCAAGTTTATTATGCATGGGTTCATAGCATATTCAAACTTCAGAGGTTTTATAGACTATAGAGCAGATGAGTTCTGGCAAATTCTTTCCAAGTATTATACATTTATGTGTGTAAAAACATCCGTTAGCATACTGGATTAGGAAAACAAAGGAAAGAAAACCTACCAAAGAGAGACTTGATAGAAGGCCTCTTTGCTTTTGTTCTCTACTTTAATTCAGCTGTAAAGAATAGAAAACCGATCAGAGACAAACCAAGGTAGTAAAAGACGCAAGGCACACTTGAGATGCAAAAGATCTATACCGGCCGAGACATAAGACGTACTTAAGGCGTGCGCCTGAACGAAGCAAGGCACAAAAAGAATAAATAATAAAAAAATACATAAATAAACAAATAAATTAGTAATGTAAGAAATAAAAACAAATAACATACTAGAACCAACAAAAATATGTTATTTTTTATTTATAACCAAGTGAACTAGCAAAACAGTAATAGCAGTAGTAATCAACTAAACTAACAAGAGTTTGTATTATTCCTAGCACGTTTTTAGTAAATTTTAGCTTTTCTAGTTCAACTATAACCAACTTTGACAACCGTGAAAGGGGCTATCTCCCTCGCATTTATATGAGATAAGGATTATTTCTATGCCTCAAATTTTCTGTACATATATAAAAAACCATAAGGCGTGCCTTTTCTTGGTTGTACCTTGCTGAATGGCGCGTCCTGGATGCGTCCGGAGAAAGGGACCTCGCCTAGTAAGGGACCGACACAACTGCTGCAACTTTCTGCAAGGTATGCCTTAGGCACGCCTTTGACTACCATGAGACAAACATATCATGTTTGATGGATTCATGATAAAAGTATGCGTAACCTAGCATGAATTCCTTTCCGCAGCTGAATTTCTCAAAAATAATTTTTTTTAAGAAAGGCTACGTACTTTTGTAATTCGACATCCAAATCATACTCCTTTTCATCAATAAAAATAAATGTATTTCATGTCTCACAATAAGCCATCTTTCACCTCTAAGATATGTGTGTGTGTGGGGGGGGGGGGGGGGGGGAGTTGCAGAGGTTGTAACAGCCTACTAAGGTACTAAATTAATTTGACATCCTGTCAGACGATTTATATTCCATCGCCACAGAAAACATCTGTTTCATGTTACATTAATAACCCATCCTCCACATGCAAGATAATTGTTTATTTGTCAGACATGGATTTTGCGAATGACCTGATTTCTTCTGGAATACTTTCTGATGAAGATTTAACGCACATCTTTAATCATTTATTACTGATGGTAGATTCAAAGTATTTCAGAACTATGCCATATGCTACAGCATTTCTGTAGTGAACTGATGTCTAAGTTGGAAAATGTTACTTATGTATTGCATAATCTCAAGAAGAGTATGTGATGAGCAAAACTTTCACGCAATATTGAAAATGTACTTGTTACAGTAGTTAAATGAATATGAAGCAGGGATCTTTATGGAAAATTGGGTGCCATTTCTATTACAAAATATTCGGTTATTATAATGGGCCATAATGCCTAGGCCTGGAGTTGTCAAGACAATTTAAAAAAACTTAAGATATGAAGGTAAGATTGTACCATTGAGCTGGAATCCTACCAAAAAGATTCAACTTTTAAGCAATATTATCAATGTACTAATTCACGTCAGCTAAATTGAGAGCTCATACTGTTGAGTATCTTCAGTAGTGCACAACTAGACTTGGATACATTGATTGTTCCCATCCATAGGCATAAACAAAAGATGGAGAGGTTGGATCAAGCCAATCAAACTATAGACTTCCTCAAACATCTACTGTGTAATGGCGTATAATTTGTGCATCTATGAATCTGATTGCAAGCCAACTGGCAATATAGGTCTAGTTCATTTTCTCTACACTATATAAGCAAATTACACTTCCTCTTTTCAATTACATAACCATGCCAAGTAGAATCCATGGAGAAGCCCATATTCACAAAATGGTAGTACTTTGTTAACTACATTTTGTTAAAAATTGTCTGTTAATGTATTACAAAATGTTAAGAAGTTAATGGGAAAAGGATATTAATGTTGGTCCTAAGTGATTGAGGACCAACTCGAGTCCGAGTCATTTTCCAAATTTGATTAGTGTTTAGTTTAGGATTTTATTGCCTTTATTTATGCATCAATTAGAATTTTAGTTATTGAGTTGTATTAATATTGGGTTTACTTTGTGGGCATAATCTCGAGACCTAATTAGGTTAGGGTTCTCGAGTCTTAATTAGGTTAGAGTTGTTGCTTGAGTCTTAGTTAGGCTAGGTTCTTTTCCTAAAAATATTACATGCATTTACAACTCTTTTATAGAGAGAGATTATGAGGAATACAATTGGTGTCAAGAGTAACCATGATTGTCCTTCATTTTCTCCTCTTTTACTATTTTCCATATTTTCAACAAAGTATTGTGCACCTGAGTTTAGTAACTTGCATGCTTTGCAGTTGCTCCTTTATTTTGAAATGAGAAATAAGCAATATAATATCTCCAAATGTACAATATAATATTCTCCAAATGTACAGATATTCTCATACTTGGATAAATATTTTCTTCAGCTGCTATTTTGCTAACAGTCATGAAACTCCAAGATTATCAAATCCAAAGCTTTTAATGTTATTGATACCATTATGCATGGTTGAAAACCTTTAAGCCCTCACAAAATATGTCTACTGGTAATGAACATCAACAATGAGACTATTTCTTCATATACACAATAAAGTCCTCTCCTTCCTCTAACCTAGAAAACTTAATGGCAATGGCCACCTCAGCTTAAGCTTCGAAGTGAAACGATCCTTTAAGATATTAAAGAATGAAGATATGGCATTTCAACATAAAGAAATTCAGTAATGTAGGACACACCTATCAAGGTATAAGCATAAAGTGGCATTCAAGGTAAAGATATTCAGTAACGCAGGACATACCTATCCCATGTACTTCATGATCATTGACAATTTCAAATTTTCTTGTACGTGTAACCCACAAAAGTTATATCCTTTGAGGAAAGCATCTGGCCGTTTAAAAAAAAGGGCTAAATATGAGCATCAATTGCCAGAAATGTCATTAATAGGTAAAAAAAACCTTGAAGTTCATCATATGGCAGTATCAAAACTTTGACCATTATATCAATATAATATGATTTACCACTATATTATTCTAGAAAAGGGGAAGCAGATTACAAAATATTCACAGGGTGTCATCAGAGTTGATAGTAGAGTAACACTGCTACCAGTAAAAAAAACTGAATAATAGCATAACTTTTCAAGGGAACTCACTTTTGGGTTTTATTCAAATGTTCTTCACTGCATATGGAGAATGTGAGCCCGAGTTTCAACAGCTCAATTCCTATCAGTAGGGCTGGCAGTGGGTTGGTCCCAGATGAACCCGGAACAGGAAGTTTCTATTACTTTCTAGCTCAATTACAGCTTGTTTATCAGTTGGGCCGTCCGTCATCAACCCTACCCGGATATGAATTAGGAATGGAAGCCCGAAACTGTTCTTGTATTTTAAGTTAGCAGAGAAAAAAAAAGAACAAAGAGGAACTTGGAGGGCTTAGATGAAGTGAAGGTGTCTTTACAGGCTACAATGAACTTCAAAAACACCTTTCTCCTATTAGAACTTACAAAATGTTTTACGAACTATAACAACCTGCACAACTAAGAGTTCTCAAGCAAGCGTTGAAAGATGATAGGAAAAAGAACAGTAAGATGGGGGTAGAGAAGTTAATAAGGTAAGCATTACATTGAGGTAGGTCAACCAATCACACCTAAGGGAAGTGTTTAAATTATCATTGTCAAACCTAACCTGTATAATAACACAGATAATTGGTGCAAACTATTAACTCTTGTACATTGTCCAAACCTAACCTGTATGATTCTTGCTGACATCCAAGCAGCATATTCATGCGTACACAAATATATAGGTAAATATATAAGTGCCATGAGCTTTCCACCAATGCAGGGCCAGTCAGGATGTGTGCATTATCCCATTTTTATGGAGAGGCTGTTTCAGAGACGTGAAACTTCATCCTCCAGGATGCAAGAACTAAGCACTGACCGTCGTGCTAAGCTTCAGTCTCACATATGGTTGAACGTGACACACACACACCATATTTGAAGAGACATGCCAAAGTATGCATTATGCATGGAAGGCACATAGAAAATGCAAATCACTATGCGTACAAAACAATCTACATCAGTAATTGCAGTACTGAGCATAAAGATCTAAAAGGTTATAGTACAATTATATTATGCATAGTAGACGGTTGTAGAAAAATAAAACAGACTATTTGGTCCCATCTAAGAACGAGAAGAGATCTCTTATATATAGTCATATTCACCTTTCTCCAAGGGCCTGGCCTTGATGAAGGCTGAATTGGATTGCCAGACTGCAATAAGAAACAGTTAAAAGATGAACATACGGCAATATGTACATGCTGGATCTTTTATTCTATTAGCACGTAATAGATTCCATAGAGAATTGTACCTCTTCAAACTTCTCAAAGTTTTGAGTGTCTAACTCAGTCCGTGACCTCGGGTACGAAGGCAGCCTCCATTTCATATAATCGGTCCCATTCAGCACCTTCAAACCAAGGATGAGCCTAAAATTGGTAGAACAAAGAAAGTAATAAAGACTCGCTATTAGACACTTATTGACATAAGAGGCCATTATAAAGCCTGGACAGGAAACACAAATTAACAAGTCCAACTTAGTAAAGGAAACACGGACCTTTATTTCATTAGCTCCATTTGTGCCAAGTCTCTGGTCAACATTACATAAAAGTTTACTGATAAGATCTTTAGCTTCTGTAGACAGCTTAGCTTCTTCAGGAAATTTCAAATGTGATCTCCAATTTACTATCTGTATGAGTGAATAAGAAAAGAAATCCACAATAAGAAACCTTATAATACGAACGAAAATACATTTACAGTCACAATGCCAGATAACTTGCAACAATATGCCGTAAATCGCTCTTCAGATCAAAATGTTTGATAATACTGGATACGTTAATTTACTGCAATAAGCAAAGTAACACTTGCAGTAACTAAGAGAAAGTACGTCTTCAACTCGGAAAAGTAAGATAAAAACGGATGCAGTGATAGCACATATTAGAACAAACCAAAAGACAAGTGTTCATTTTTTTGAAATTTCTCTGTTAATCAAGGCACCAAAAGGGTCAAGGATTAATAAAATGCCCGTTATTGCAATGGTTGTGATGATAATACACAGATTCACATAGATATGGGATATATCCTCCCTTTTTGAGGTAAAATTCCTTGTAGAATAAAGTGATGATAATGCAAATTTGTAAGCCCCCTGGATTTCTAGGGTTTATTTTAATTTTTTAAATAAATTATTTATCAATAGATATTTTAACACTATTAGTTTTGAATCTTTGATCATTAAATGTACTTTTCCGTATCTTTGATTTTTGGAGCACAAGAAATGTCATCTTTCAAAACGCCATTCATATGTTTTGATCTAGATCTTCACTTTGATATATCATGTCTCACTCAAACTCATTTCCTTGTTTCTATTTTCGTCGTAGAACTTTCGGGTCAATTTAGGTCAATTTACAACCTACCGTAAAATTTGTTGTATTTTCCCATTTAATTTCGAGAATCAACTTTGATCCAACCCAAACGACCCAATATATGGTTTTGACCTATTTTGAGCCTACTATACACATGTCGGTGCTGTGATACTCAATTGAGTTCTCATGTGCTATTTATTTTCAAATGGCACACAAACTCAAATATTAGACTTATTGGACTCAATTTGATCCGATTAATTTCACCAACCCAAAACTAGTCCAACTAAGGTTCGTAGATCCTATTCTAGGGTACCCTAACCTCTTAGACTTATTTTAGACTGATTTTATGGGTTAATGTGCAACCACGTTAATTCAAAAAAATATTTTTAAACAACTAAATATTTTCTTTTCTAAAATGTATTCTAATTTAAATCTTTTTGGACATCTCATAGTATCTTTTGATTGGGGTATCAAATCCTAACCAAATCTCACCAAACTAAATCCTAACCAATTCAACCCTTTAAACTTTGAAACTTTATATTTTAAATCTCATATTATGTCCGTCCACCCATCCCCTCTTTCTCAAACATGATGGAACCCCCATATTCTGGCCGCGCGCACAGTTTCGGAAAACCGACAGAAAACTTCTTTTCCGACCTTTCCACCTCTTTCACCACCTCCTTCGCTGCCTTGAGACCTCTGCCCTTCACCACAACAAGTCCCAAGTTGGCCACAACACCCTTGGAGGTCGGCACAAGGCCACAAAGTCGGCGCAACTTGATTGATCAATTCTATGCATCACAACAGCTTTGTTGTCTTCGTACGTGTGTTTTTCAACTTTTTGTTATCCGTTTTCCATGAAACAAAAACTAATGTATTCCTATACGTATCCTCTACCTTCCCACAAAGTTTCAGGCCATTTGATTCCGTTTGATTGGGGCAACCAAATCCTTATCGTTCATCATCTTCAAATTTCTCATATGCTGCTCACTCCTCAATTGTCTCTCCGTTCTCCACCTCAACAATAACAGTTTCAATGGTGCAATTCAAGACTCCTTCCAGAACCTCTAAACCTCAGGGATGACCTTCCCTCAAGTTCATTTTCAACTCACACTTTGGTATTCCGAACTAAAAACAAGTTCTTATTGTTATTACACATCTAATTCTCTTTTATATAAATGCTACTGCTCCAGACATTAATTATTAGGTTTCCCACCAACAAGATGCACACTCTAAGACACTTGTCAACCACTCAAAGAGATTTGTTTCTACTCGTTACAATTCTTCTTTCCAAATTTGTCATCAACTGTCTATGTTGACATTCGAGGTAGTTTTGGGGTCTGGATCGAAGGAAGAGGCAACTAAACCACCGTCACGGCCAATATTCAACCTATTCACATGGGTTGTCTCACACATCTACTACTAATGCTCTTTCCAAACAGCTTTAGCGATAGATCTTTAATCATGCCAACCTCAAAGGACTCTCAATTTTCCTGTGTTGAGGGAGGGAGGGTCATTTTTCTGTCCCAAGGGTTGGAGGGAGGGGTAGGGTTACTCTCTTGTGCCAAGGGAGGGAGGGGTAGGGTTGCTCAGACTGCAAAGGAAGGTTTATGGAACTGACAGGAGAGGGAGGGAGTTGTATGGGTGGAAGACGAGCAATTTTGTCTTCTTATACAGTTAACCTTTGTGTTGGGCTATTTTTTAAAAAATATAGTAGATTTGAAGGACTTTTATGTAAAAAAAAATCTAGTGTTCAATTTTCAAAATTGAAATTGCATATTCGTTTTACCAGTCCGTAGGGCCTGAGGGATTAGGTTCTATGTTGTCATGTCACGATGTCTTTTTTTTACTATCGTATTGTGTATCGTAAGATGCATAATCCCTTGACAAATACATTGAAAATTAATATATCGTGCAAGGATAAGTTGAAAATATTGAGCAACAATAACACAAGTTAAACAAGTGTTAACCATCCATAAATATATCCACTAAACACCATAAGGTCCATATTAAACAATGGTCAATGAAACACCCAAGAGAAAAGGAAAAAAAAATCCAAAAACAAAGGAGAAGAAAGTCAATAAATAGAGAAAGAAAATAGAAAATGTCAAAAATTAAATTTAAAACAAAAATGTATTGTATCGGACGATACAAAACCATATCACACGAGTTTTTGTTCCATCCGATACACCTTATGTATTGTAGTACAATACTTATCATGCGTCATACGAGATTGACAACATAGATTACTTTTGTGTTAACATAGATTACTTTTGATAACACAAAAAACAAACTAAAATCCTGACACACAACATAAATGAAAATTAAAGTTTTGAGAGATTACTTGTCTGTGGGGTTTTGAGGGATTTTTAATTGGAAATTGGGGATTGAAAATTGATTTAGGGGTTTTGATCGGATTTTAAAATACAAAATATAAACTCTATCACTGGTGTACAAACTCTATCATTCAAAATTTTCTTTACCCGAATTCAACACAGTTTATCCTTTTTATAGAACAAAGCAAGACTAGAAACAGTTTATTATAATGCAGACGGTTAAAACTGGTCAGTCAGCTACCAACTCCAAAAGCAGCGAAAAAAAAGTATCTTGAAACATTAATTTCCAATCGATAAGGATAAAAATGAAGTATCAAAACCATAAAAGTCCACAGTTAATTAAAAGGAAATCCTCCCAATTTTTCATACCACTTTCTAATGACCAACTCTGACTGAAACTACAATAAATCAGATGTACAGAGATTTAGCTATATTCAGCCCCATGATAAAAAATGTATTCATGGCATTCAAAGTTCAAAGGTAGAATTCCTTAAACTAACCCACACCAATATGCACCTCATGAATTAATATTATATGATACTTTAACAGTGGAGATGACCCCTAATAGAGCTGAATGACAACCAGGCTAGTGTAGTTGATTCAAGGGATTTGGGTTAGAAGCATTGCTGCTGCCATTTTTGTTAGTCCCATCTAAAAAATCATTCAATTGTATGAATGTAAGAATTTTCACACGCTAAGATCAATTGATGGAGCTGTCATTCTGATGAATGGGGGTGGGCTGCCTAGAAAGAAAGGTAGCAGGGCTGCTGGAAGGAAGGAAGGTGGACGGAAGCCTCGGACAAGACGGAGGGAAGTGGAATGCCTGGACATCAAAGGAGGGTGGGGTGAGGCAGGGCTGGGATAGGGCAGGAGCATCTGGAGAAAGAATGGGAAGAACGGTGACGGTGGGGATGGTGTGAAGGTTGGGCTAGGATTTGGGCTTGGGTTGGGACGTTGGATATAGCTTGGGTGGCCGGAGAAGGTAGAAAAAAGAGTTAGGATTTTACCTGTTATGATACCATGTTTAGGGTAAGGCTTGACTAACTGGTATTGTTTATTGAGGTGGTACGAGAAAACACATATATAGGATGAGGAGAGGTTTCCTCATAGTATATTGTTAGACGTGAGTCACGTGAGACTAAAGGAGGCTAGATAGAAGCACTATATCTGACAGTTAATAATTTACCTTTCCAATCGTATTACATCACCATAATTTGCAGAAAAGACCAATGTTAGTCCACCTTATTCTTGTAAAGACATTGTATTTGAACCTTTATAAATTCATCAGACTTTGTAGGTTTATATTCACCATCAGGATATTTTGAGCCCTCTTTCTAAGCAACATTGTGTACTACGTTAATTATATTTTTAACCACTTTCATTCTTTCTATCTATCAAACAAAACTTATTACTACGTAGTAGGTCCATTTTGTAGAAAACTGAACATGCATATAACTACAATTAGCCCTTAGATAACTAGAAAATTCACTACCATTACATAAAACTAGTAACCCTTAGATTCACCTGTAAAGAACCTATACATATAGAAATTTAACTGTTTTCAGATAGTTAGGAAAAGTAGCCCTTAGGTAACTAGGTATTTCATTACCATGACAAGAGAATTCTCATATAAGATATTTTTATTTTTTTTTTAGAATGGCGAACATTTATTTATCTTGCTCAAGTGATTTATTTCAAAGTGAAAGATATGCCATATTCGCAAGAATATTACTGGAAACACTTGTAAACATAACACTAAAAGTTTGAAAATCATATCTTTAACTTAGTACCGTTAGGTTAACACCTAATATCTAACCTGATCTACCAGTTACAATTGTAACCAATCTCCTTGATGCCAAAAGCTGCAACTCCTGCCGTAGATTGTTAACCTGCAATATTTGTAATTTGATCAAACACAAATATAGTAAAACTGTCAAATGAGTAAGATGCTATAGTCAATTTCTGTAGTTATTG
Organism: Iris pallida; assembly: GCA_029216955.1. Classification (NCBI taxonomy): domain Eukaryota; kingdom Viridiplantae; phylum Streptophyta; class Magnoliopsida; order Asparagales; family Iridaceae; genus Iris; species Iris pallida. The sequence goes on from JANAVB010015816.1 coordinate 23,531, forward strand.
TATTGCATGTATCATGTGGTAAAATTAAAAAAAGTAGGTGACAAGTGCAGTATGTATCGAACTAGCTTCGATAGATAATTAAATAAACTGTTCCCAAAACTCAAATCTAATATTGTGACCCAACCACAACTGAAAAGCGCTAGTTCTGGTTTACGGTGACAGGTATGCCTTTCTGAGTGCAATATCATATTCAGCGGTTTTCTTTACGCACTCGGTCTATGCTGGTTACTGATTGATCAGATTACTCAGCCGATTAATCGCAATTATGCAAACAATTGGAATTTTCAATTAATTGGATATAGTGGCCAATTAGTCGACGTGTTTATCGCCGATTAATCCTTTTCCTAACACTGTGATTGTATTGGTAAATAGATCGTGGAGGTACTTTTGTAACTTCAGCATGCACCACCACTAGACAACAATAAAGCCTTTATCCCAATTTTGTAGGATCAAATGTTAAAATAGTTTCTAAACATCCAACACTATAAACAACTATAGGTTCATGTGGCCATTAACAAAAAACCATTTAGTGATAGGTCCTACATAAATACTTATATTTAGATTAAAAAATCGAGTGGCCACGGAAATCGACTAGTCCAACATTTATTTATTCTCTTGTGAGTATTTTGATAGATTACATTTTCAACAACCAAGAAGACGGAGTAACTGATCCTTGAAAGTATCAAAATCCACATTTAGAGGATAAGTCTTCATGGTGAATGAATATTTGACTGACATTTATATACCAGTCAGTCAAGGGCAACTGGATGAAATTGAATGAATTCCATCTAGCCAAATGCAAGCAAGGCAATCAATAGAGAATGAAAATGAAAAGTGTTCTCTATAGTCCGGAGAAAACTGAAATGAAAGCCACTTGTAAGTTTTGCACAAGAGAAGGGAGGACCTTTCATATGCATCTTTCAACTTGATCTTAGGCCCTGACATGCCATAGCACACGAAACCTTGCAAAGAACCCTTAGGTTCTTGGGGACATTGGATGCTCATGAATGTTTGTGCTAATCAAATTGGCATTCTTGCTTCAGCCTTATAAAAGATCTCTCTTCTCTCTCTCTCTCTCTCTCTCTCTCTCTCTCTCTCTATATATATATTATATATATATATATATATATAGCAATAATTCCTGGAGATTCATCAGCGGAAGATCTCTCTGGGCAGACTGGATGCACAGCAGATACGTGAAGCAGGACAACTTTTGGACGTGTTCTACTGACAACAACCATTCAGTCACGTTCAAGAGTGTTGAGACACAGGGGGGGTGCTCAAGTCTGCTATCCGGAGGGTAATGAAAGATGGGTCGGGTACGGACCTCTGGCGGAATCCTTGGATAGATCGGCGTTCGCTGTTGGACATCAGGGGAGCCCCGACTCATCAGGAGGACAGGCGTGGTCTGACGTGCAGTCGCATCATACGAAATGGGGAGTGGAGGCCGGATTCTTATCGGTTCACTGAGGAGCTGGGTGGGAGCATTATGTCTACAGCCATTGATCCGACTTTGCCTGCGGATCGGTGAATTTAGGAGCCGACTGAAGCATCTTTGGGAACTGGGGAGTTCCAATTCCGTAGCTGCTACAACCTTATCCGGCGTACTTTTCCTCTGAGTTCTGATTACGAGTTCGTTTGGTGCAAGGGTCTGGCCAGGAAGATGCAGTTGTGTTTACAGGCTTCTACTGGGCCGCCTCTTGACTAGAGATCGCCTGAGTTCGTTTGGAGTGCCGGTTCCGGATCCCAAGTGTGTTTTGCGTGTGGAGTCTGAATCTATAAAGCATATCTTCTTCGAGTGCACTCTGGCATGGCAGATCTGGTCGGAGCAGAGTCGTTCATTGGGAGTGTGCGCCTCCGAAAAATGTATTGGGGACATCATCACGGTGATCCGGGATAGCAGGGGTAGAGGGCAGGACTGGTTCAGAACAGCCAGAGTTCGTCTGGCTGCTTCGGTTTGGCATGTATGGCGGGAGCGAAACCGTCGGATCTTTGAGGGGCTGGTCACCCCTCCGGTTGGCATTCTCCAACATCGAGTTTGATGTAAATGCTATGGAGAATTAATGAGTGGGAGTCCCACTCTGATTGTATGTTGTAAGATTATGGCTTTTCCTTTGGAATAAAATTCACCTTTTTTCCAAAAAAAAAAAATATAGCAATAACAATCAAATTCTCAAGCATCTCCGCCACGGGAATGTAGAGGATAATCCATTTCCTCATAAAACACACCGTTTATTGTTACTTAAGATACACCGGAAAGCCAATTCGAAACAGATTCGATGATTGGTATTGTTCTTGGGATCATAATGAAATCAAGATGCTTTCAAGGTTCTTATATATGGCAATGTTCAAATGGTAAAACTCACACATCTCGGTTCAACTAGTTTAGGAAGGTAAACTATTGAACATGTAATGGGACATTTTATGACCACAGATCCAAAAGTGAATGTGTATTGCAAGTAAATGATTTGAGAAATCCCAATACAAGGCAAAATCCAAACCTGAGCTAGAAGAGAATCTGAATGCGGCTTTGCAGTGGACGAACTCTTATCCTTTTCCTGGTGAAGGTTCTTTGTAACGATCTGCGACACAATATGTCCCCAAAATGTCAGTTTCGGGGTATTTCATTAAAATATGCAAACATCACATAAAAAAACTCAAAGAATCAACCTTAAAAGCACCAGAAACGAAGTCCTTGACGTCCCATAAGCGCCCTTCACTCGAGAGCACAGACCCCACCAAACCTGGAATAAAGATCCCCCAAGTTGTATTCATGGCATTCAAAGTTCAAAGGTAGAATTCCTTAAACTAACCCACACCAATATGCACCTCATGAATTATATGATACTTTAACAGTGGAGATGACCCCTAATAGAGCTGAATGACAACCAGGCTAGTGTAGTTGATCCAAGGGATTTGGGTTAGAAGCATTGCTGCTACCATTTTTGTTAGTCTCATCTAAAAAATCATTCAATTGTATGAATGTAAGAATTTTTACACGCTAAGATCAATTGATGGAGTTGTCATACTGATGAATGGGGTGGGCTGCCTGGAAAGAAAGGGGGCAGGGCTGCTGGAAGGAAGGAAGGTGGACGGAAGCAAGGTTCTACGTGCGAAACCAAGGTTACAAGTCTGCATTACCAAGAAATTCCTGCTGCTATCACTTAGAAATCTATAACACAACTAATACATTGAACGTTATATCGAGTGCAAAAATATGATTCTTAGACATTGACAAAGTTCAAGTTATCGTCATGTAAGTAGAATCATACCGTGAAAGAGCACTGGTTGCTGATACCAACCATTGAGCATACTCCCATCTGAGTACATAAATCACCTGGCTGAACTTCTGCCTCAATTACCTGCAGGCAAGAATGGATGGAACATAACTTCAATTTTAGGAACTTTAAACAAAAGCCAGATTAAGAAACTCAAGTAATTGGATGTTTATTATATCCAAACATTAGTTAATGAGATAACCACAACAAAGTAAGAGCAAAATAAATCAGTGATCATGACCTACAAACAAACTATATACGTATAAAGGATTTAGATCTCCTCTGAAGCATACCCACATAAGAAAACAACAAAATCTAAAAAATAAGGAATTTTGACCGAAACCCAGATGAAAAAGGAACTTTTACCATAAGCCAACATTATTTATGAGATTATTACCACAACAAAATCACTAACCATGGCCTACACACCCCTTCCTTAAACTTGAAATATGAATTAGCCACCTAGTTTGTGCAAAGATATTACTTACCCAACAGTCAGCTGCTCGAAGACATTGAGGATAAACAATCGGGCTTAATCGAGGCTGCACTTTCAAAAAGGAATTGTTACACTATTTTGCATTTAACACGTAATCTATAAAAACAACTGTTAGAGCCAGAGGTTCTAGCTCTTACCATTATCCAGCCCACCACTGTCGGATTAACACTTGGACAGATAATCTCTCTGCTTCCTGAAATAGATATAATGTCGGATCAAGTGTTGACACCCCTTAGGTAATATCTAAGACATATTAAGAAAGGAACATGTATACCTATCTCAGGAATGTTAAGTTCCACAGGCGGATCAAGTGTTGGCACCCCTTAGGTTGATATATTAAAGTGAATGTTAAGTTCCACAGGCAACCATTTTTGCCTCATACTCCGGACCTAAGTAGAGCTCTTTATCACTATAGCACATCTCAGCCATTTGTGTATCAGTTTCTTCATCTGATAATATTCTTCCATGCTTGTGCAGTATTTCCCTTAATTTGTTTTCTTCCAGAAGAGACAAAAGCAGTTTATATATTCTACGTTGTGGAACACAATTATGTGTGAGCATCTCATCTAACAACTTCAAAGAAAGATCACCAGAATGAGCAAGACAGAAGCATTCTATCAACTTTTCATACAATTTTTGTCAGGAAGATAGCCTTGCTTTTGCATCATATGAATGAAATATAATGCATAATCACCTCTTCTAGCTGTGCAAAGTCCTTTAACAATTGTTATGTATGTAACCTTGTCCGGTAGGAATCCCTGCCTATTCATTAAGTTGAAGAAGTCAACTGCAAAACCAATTTCTGCAGACCTTATATATCCACCGATGAGAATGGTATAGGTCATATGATTAGGAAGAATGCCATCTATCATGGAAACAAAATGTTCAAGAGCATCATCCATCTTTCTTGTTAGACAAGACAAACTAATCCTCCCATTATAGTAATGTATATCTAGCATCACCTATTTGGGTTTATACGTCTTAAATCACAAAATGCCTCATCAATCCTCTTCTCCACAGATTTTGAAGAATTCCTTTGAGTAAGCACTCCCCTTGCAGTTTTTTGAGGCAACAAATCCACAAACTTGTTTGCTTCCAGCAATTCTTCTGCTGACAAGTGGGGTGCTTTGAAGCTTCCACATGTCCCGCTGATCATTGATGTAACAGTGATCAAATTAGGTTCTACCTGATCCCTAATCATCAGATCATATAAGTTGAATGCAAACCCTTTTCCCTTTCCTAGCAAACTGCTTAACTAGCATTGTATAGAGCACAGTGTCTGGTACATGCCCTTTACTGCATGTCACTGAGAAACATGTATGCCTTTCTGAACCTTTCTCCTTATCAAGACATTTATGATTGCACTATAAGTATGTAAACTGGGATGTACCCCATCTTTTATCATCATACCAAATAGAGTACAGGCATCCAGAGCCCTTCCATTCTGGAGTAACCACTAAGTAACGTCGTGTAGAAAACTCATCTGGTTTGACACCATCCTCAAGCATCATTCCAAATACCTCCATAGCTTCGCTCGGTCTTCTGTCTACACAAACATCCAATGAGTGAATCATATATAGCAACCGTAGGCTTAAAATGATCTCTTCCTCTCATATGCTCGTGAATTCTAAGTGCAGAACTTATGTCCCCTTGCTTGCAGCATGAATCGATGAGAATCAAGTAAGTCGATACGTTCGGAACCAAACCCCACTTCTGCAGAAGGTCTAAACAAGTTCAAGGTGGTTCTCCATACCACCAATCTCGCATATACATTTAAAATAGCATTAAAAGTAAACATAGAAGTCTCTAGTCCACAACCAACCAACTTTTCCATGAAGATTATAGCACTACCGATCTTCCCTGCTAAACAGAAGTAATGTATCCAAATGTTCAAAGCCGAACTTGCAGAAACCGCTTTGTTTCCCACAATCTTTTCAAAAAGAAGCTCAACTTCAGAATCGTCCGAAGGCAAACCGAAACTGTACTTCTTACTCATAACCTCTAAAATCCTGCACACAATGTCGAGCTTTTGGTCCTCGGGATGTCTCCTGACGAGCATAACAAAAGAATCATAGCCCGGAACGATGCCGGCGTCCAACATCCTATCAAACCATCCCATGGCGTCTTCGAACCTGTTCTCTCTGCAGAGTGCAAGGATCAACATCTCGTAGCAGAACTCGTCGTCCCAGACCAGTCCGTGCCTGGCCATCACGTCGAGCAGCACGGAAGCGCAGTCCACTTTCCCGTTCAAGCAGGGCCACCTGATCATACTGCGGCAGAGGAGCCTGTCGGGCGCCAGCCCTCTGCTTCCTACCATCTCCGAGAACAGCCCCACAGCCGTATCGAACTCGCCGCCGTTCAACAACCCTTCGATCAGCCGAGAGTAGAAAGACGCGCTGGGCACGTCCGGAAGGCGAAGTCCGTGCAGAAGCGACTCGTAGAGACGAACAGTGGGTCGGATCCCCGAGCCGAGCATAATATCAAACATATGGCGGGCGCCCTCCAAATCTCCGTTGGAACACAAGGCGGGTACAAGTATATTGCAGAGGAGAGGTTCAGGGGTCGACGACGAGGGGGAGGTGTGCATCCAGAGGAAGAGCCAGTAGGCGTCGGAGGGCTCGTTGCGGGCGCAGAGGGCGCGGACGAGCGCGGAGAAGGCCTCTCGGAGGGGAAAGATTGGATCTTGAAGAGCTTTGCGAGCTGGGCCTTGGCGGAGAGGAGCTTGTGGAGCTTGCAGCAGCAGACGATGATGGAGCTGAGGATGGAAAGGTTAGGAGGAGCGGAGAGGACGGCTTTGCCTACTCTGTGCAGTGCTTGGTTCTGCTGGAGGAGGAGGGCCTGGCGGCGGTGGAGGCCGCCGGTAGTGGTGGTGGTGTGGAGAAGGAGGAGAGAGGATTAACGTCGGAGCTTGCCGGAGAATCCGACGGGTGGAGGAGGAGTACATTACATGTAGTGTCTTGGTACGGCCTTTACATGGTTTTGTGGTATTTTTTCACGAGTTAATTAGTTGTACCTATGGTTTGTACGTATTTTGATAACTGTTTTTTATTTTAAAAATAAAGAACACCTTCTAGTTTATAGAATTAATTAATTAGTTGTACCTGGTACAAAAGAAAGTGAGTAAAAATTAAGCACCAGGAGGTGTTTTTGTTTTTAAAACAACAGAAACAGTTACCAAAATGCGTACAAACCATAGGGTACAACCAATTAACTCATTTTTTAACCGACCGTATATGAAACCGATGTTTGTTATTTATTTATTTAGGCACTGGTTTTGGATGGCTCAAAATTTCACAAAATTGGTATAATATAATTTTATGTAGGTTTATAAATACCACAAAGCAAAAATTTTGAGGGGTTTTATTATTTGTAGGTTATTTAGTTTTAGGGACTCAATATGTATGGATATTAGATTTGAGTCTCGAAATACTGTTCATTAGCCTACGTGAACATTGATTTTGAGACCCAAACTCTAACGTCCGTCAATTTCGAGACCCAAATCTAATATCCATGTATATGTGAGACCCTAAAACTAAATTTTATTATTTTATTTCATTTATATCGCACTAAAAATATATAAATATTAATATCCTACCATTTTTTTTTGTCTCATATGTATTTCTCTTTTCTTTCTCATATGTGTTTAAATTTTTATCTTTTAAAATTTTTCCCTCGCACTTTCAACCACACATTCTACTATGTCATGTGTTTATATTATTTTGATCAAATATGGACTTCTACCTCCTGATCGAGGCATAGACTAGGTAATAGTTCCCACACTCGGGACCGTTTTGTTTATATGGACATATTTGTAATTTTTATTCGTGCAAAAAACTTTCAAAATCGCCCATTAATGAATTAGCAAGCATGGATTGAACTGGTTTAAAAGACGCTACTTAAAATCACCCAAAATCGGACCCCTTATAACCTGTTAGAACATGTACTCTAGAAACACCTCATAACCGCTACTCCTACAATTGCTAGTCTCTTTGAAGGTGAGAAGATCAGTCCATTTCTAATTGCACCATGACTTCAGCTTGTTGTGGCCAATTATCAGTGTCAAAAGTGTTTCGGATGAAGACATGTCATATTTGTTTACAGTCCTAGCAGCATGTAGGATTACTAAAAAATTTGGCAGTCCTAAACTGCAGCAAATCCTGTTTAAGACAACCAAATTTTTGGCAGTCTTACATGCTGCTGGGACTGTCAAAATTATTGGTAGTCCTAAAATGGGCTGACTGTACATGCTCTACGTGTTCAATGGTTTTATGTAGGACTGTAAAAAAATTTGACAGTCCTTCCAATTGGCAGGACTGCCAAAAATTTTGACGGCCATCATCGTCTCCATCGCGACTGTGGACGAATTTTTGAAGTTCAGAACCCTAAAATGGGTTCAAAACTTCGAAAATCCGTTTAGAATGAATACTAAATCAAATTTTAGTTATTAGAAGATGAAATTTAGGCATGAACATGGATTGAGAAAGATTTGGAAAAGAAAATGTTTAGGGTTTTGGAAGGAGAAGGGAAAGAGAAGAGAAAGGAAAAAAAAAAAAAAAGTGACATATACCAACATTTGGGCTAGCCTGAATAATTTTTCAAGTGGCTTGTAAATACAAAAAAAAAGGCTAGCCATGACTATATGGGATTGAAATGTCTTTATATTTTGCCTTTATTTTTAACTGTTTGCAAGCCTCATAAATATATTTTAGTTTCTCATGCGGGTTTTTTTCTTCCTCATTTTGTTTAAATAATTGTTTTTTTTTTAAATTTTGACTAAATTTTTATGTCTTCTCGAGTAGTGATATTGGAGGGCTAATTTTTTTGTGAGATGTTAGTTTGAATCGTAGTCATGATTGATGGAGAAGTGGAAAGAATTAGATTCTCTTTATATTTAGTTGTATTTGTTCTATTTCATATCAATACATTGGGTTTTTTTTATCCATGATAGATAATTCAAAAACACTTGAGTATTGATTGTACATGCAAAATCATTATTATTAGATTGGTTTACCGGGTTTCGGATTTTGAGTTTAGTTCATAAAGTGCGGTTTGTACAACTTTGATAATGACGACTTAAATATTTTGTGGGCATTTTTTTATGAAACGTGTTAAATATGACCCATTGCTTACAATTCTCTATTATAATTTAGGTCCTCCAAATCTTTATTATTTACTAACAACTCTACCAAATTAATAAAAACTTCCGGAATATACGGTTTACTAGAAAAGGTATTAAACTCAAAATTATGACGTCTTTATGAACAAATCTCTAAAATCTCCATCGGGTTCAAATCTATCTATCTATACTTTACTATACAATAAAAAAAATGGTTTCACTCCTCGTCTAAATTTATTAAGTAAAATTGTTCATTATAATAAGGTTTACATAGTTACACATAGATTTTTTTTTTTCTTAAAGATAATATAATTTTCTCTTATGGTACCTAAAATTAATTAATAGACGATTAAAATATGAACATGAACAACGCACGTGCATATGTAACCATACCTACAAAATCAAAATGCGATTCTCACCCCTTCCATTGAGCAATTACCAATGCTTCAATTCCTTTGGTTAGCATCAGCAATTGGTGGTCCATGTTATTCCTGTTACTCATTAAAAAAAAAAGATTTTTTTTAGGAGCACCACCACATTTACTAGGAGACAACCTAAAATTTTTTTGAAAAATTACAAGTTTGCCATTGGTTTTTTTTACTAGGGGGGCAGCCCAAAAAAACACTATAAAAGCCAATTTGATTTTATTTCATCTCTCTCTTTCTTCCTCTACTACTTCTCTTCCTCCACTCTTTTTTTCTCCTCCTCATAAAACCTATAATTAACCTAACCTAGGTGAAATTGTCCCCAACCTAAAATTATTGAAGATTTTGGTAGAATACAGTGTCAATCACTTCTCTCATTTATTTGTAAGTCGTCGAATTTATTATTGTGTAATTTTAAGTTTTAACCTAAATTTTACATAAAAGTTAAATTTTGTGTTTAATGTAGAAAAAAATAGAAAATGGAACAACCCGGACCATCAAATGCTGGATACTCTCTCCCACAACGTCCGAAGAACACTTTGACGCATCGGAAACCCTCGTGGTAACTACACTTGAACTTTACTTCGGGTGAAAAATTGGACTTTGACAGAGGACTGCCACAAATGTGGCAGTCCCTCACATATATAGGACTGCCAGAGATGTGACAGTCCTATATATGTGAGGGACTGCCACATTTGTGGCAGTCCTCTGTATGTGAGGGACTGCCACATCTGTGGCAGTCCTCTGTGTCCAAGTCATTTCCTCTTTTAAGCAGCCTGCCTTACCAACTTATCACCAATATTTTTTACATGATCCTCTAGCTAACTCTATAAATAATAATATGAGTATCATTTTCCATTCACTTAAGTGGATAATGAAGACATCACATAAAAAGTAAATACAGAACCATATTTTAACAGTAAAAAAATTTATAGGGATCAATCGTATCACGTCTTGTCCATATATATATATATATATATATATATATATATAATATATATATATATATATAATATATATATATAACCCAATATGAACATTGATCCAAATACTGATGTTACTTTCAAGTAGCAACTATATTACATTTATAACTAAATTTTAGAGAACTAAGGATTATATGTTGCAGACAGATACGCTTGAAGTGTCTCAACTTGTGACCAAGTACAGACTCCTCTATAAATAATAATACGCTTTATGTAGTTGTTTAGTTTTGACTTTTAACTTCTATTGTAGGACTTGCGATCTTCCGAGATTGCGGTACATGCTCCAATTGCAATCGATGTAGGGCATTTATTTTGGACCGATCTTTCGTTTCAATCAAGCGACGATGCGGTACAATGGTGTCGAGAAGTTGGACGGGAAAACAAGTTGGTTCTAGTGATATCCAGATCGGCCCGAAATCGCCCGGGACGACACAGTGTGATGGTTGGCTGTGAAAGAGGTGGTGTGTTCAGATCGCACAAGAAAGACAGTTATCCAAAATAAAGTTCCAAGAAAGAAAGCTGGAACGAGGAAATGTGGTTGTCCATTCACGATCCAGATTAGAAAAGAAGAAGAAGGAAGTGGTCAGTACAAGTGAAGAATGGAACCCACAATCATGAGATTGCCGAGACACTATTGGGTCATCCGTATGTCGGACGGTTGAACCCTACGGAGAAGAAGATAGCCGAAGACTTGTCCACTTCCGGTGTTGCACCGAGACAAATATATTCAGTCATACGGCATGAAGATGAGAAGAACATGTCTACGATGAGGTCAATATACAACGCCCTATCTTCTTCGAACGCTGTCCGGACCAAATCAAGAATGGCGATGCAAGAAGTGCTGAAGTTGCTTGCCGATAATCATTACGTTGAGTTCCATAGAACACATCCCCAGAATAAGGAAGTAATTTTAATCTTTTGGGCTCATCCAGATTGCACAAGTCTGGCCAGGTCTTTTGTCGACGTGTTAGTCCTTGATTGCACGTACAAGACCAACAAGTTCAAGATGCCTCTCCTTCATATTGTCGGATTCACCTCTACTCGGAAAACATTCTCGGTGGCATTTTGCTTCATGAAGAGTGAAAAACTTGAAGACTACACATGGGCATTGGAGAAACTGAAAACACTTTACAGCGGTCATACAGAGCCGTCAGTTCTTGTGACCGACAGAGAGTATGCCCTAATTAATGCTATTCGCATTGTTTTTTTCTCAAGCGGATACATTGCTATGCACTTGGCATGTCAATCGTAATATTGAAGTCCAATGTAAGTTGAAGTTTCAGAAGGAGGAAGGTAAAATTGACATGCAAAATTTTCAAGAATTCTCCAATGACTGGAATTGTGTGTGGCGAGCCTTTACGATTGACAGTTACGACGCCGCATGGTACATGTTCAAGAAAAAGTGGGAGGCGAGGGGAGCCGGCATGCATTTCATACATCAAAGATACATGGCTTGAACCGCACAAAGAACACTTCGTCTTAGCATGGACGAATTTGGTGAAGCATTACGGCACGACAATTACCAACCGTGTCGAAGGAGCACACTCTGTAGTGAAGAGACAACTAAAATCATCTCTCGGCAACTTTGTCTCTGTTTGGCAAGCTATACATCTTATGGTAGACCGGACGGTGAATGAAATTAAGGCATCATTTGAGATGAGCTTAAATATAGTCAAGCATGAGCATAGAAAGAATGTACTGTTAGATGCTTTAGTTCGCGTGGTATCACACACGGCGTTGACATTAATATGTGATGAGATTGAAAGGTCAAAGGATGTCGGGTTTGGTCCCCAAGTTTGCGGGTGTGTACATCGACATACACTGGGCCTCCCTTGTGCACATCAGATTAATGAATATCGCCGTGAATCCATTCCTATTCCAGTAGAGGCAGTCGATCAACGTTGGAGGCAGTTGTCTATGATGCCTGTGGTGAAGACGGACGATGATTTCTTCTCTTTGCCACAACTGAAACTTCTCCACGCAAGGTGGTTAGCCTCAGTAGCAGCGGAGCGGCAGTCCATTGAGCTTAAAATCCAAAAATTGCATGTCCGGTCACTACTACAATGCATGAGCCGACCGTTGTTTCCAATCCTAAAGGCAGGCCTCAAACAAGATTGACTAGTTCACAGAAGAGAAGGCTGGAGTCAACTAGGAGAGATCCATCGCACTTTGAGCATGTTGAACGAAGCTTACAGCGAGCTCCGCCCGCACGGAAGGGCAAGCTTGTCATTCGCCGAAAAATGGAGAAAATGGACCTCCAAGAGAAAATACCGTTGCAAGCCAAACACTGAGTTTGTATATTGATAAATTCCAACCTGAGCTTCGCCGATACATTTGGTCTATTGTCGATGTCCCCGGTGATGGCCATTGTGGATTCCATGTGCTGCAAGACATCTTGGTTATGATGTCAAAGACGGATGGAGACGGGTGAGGCAGGAGCTGTACGGAGTTAGAGACTCGTCTTCCATTCTACTTCCGCCTCCTAAGCGAAGAAACGGTTGCAAGTTTGTTGTTAAGTATCCCTTGCACCGACAATGTTACCGGGACAACCACTACATGTCAGTCTGCCGGCTATTTATTTGCCAATAGGTACATGATACCTCTCGTAATTTTCTCGATGGGTATTAGAGAAACATTCCTTCCGATGTGCGCACCTCCGCCGGACCACGGACATTCTAACCTATGTACTATAGGTCACATCGGTGATCACTTCGTCATACTAAAGATGATCGGTCATTCTCCGATTCCTCCACCTTCAACAGTTTGGTACAAAAGAGCACCGATCGAAGCCAGAGCTTGGACCACACCTTTCGATCATCAAATCGACCATTGTAAGAAGTTGTTGAAGTTTGAGGAGCCAAGAGACTTACCTGCTGACCACTGTGACGTCGAAATCGACTGAGTATCAATGTGTTATATGGAGGACCACTTTTGTATACATTTTGGCATTTTGGTTATAGAGGACCACTTTTGTATACATTAAACTATGAAATATGAAGTCCAATATATGTTTCTTACTTTTGTCCATGTGTTATATGTCTTTTATCTGGGTGTTATACATGTGTATTTTTGTGTTTTGGGTGTTATACATGTGTGTCATACATGTGTGTTTGATCACACTTCAATTCATCTAGGACTGCCCTGTGTGTGGCAGTCCTTGCTAAAATCTTCTGTAATTTGATCCAGAACAATTCATCTAGGACTGCCACACACATGGCAGTCCAACATGTGAAGGACTGCCCTGTGTGTGGAAGTCCTAGATGAATTGAAGTGTGATCAAATCACAGAACAATTCATCTAGGACTGCCACACACAGGGCAGTCCAACACTTGTGAAGGACTGCCCTGTGTGTGGCAGTCCAAGTTGAATTGTTCTGTGATCAAATCACAAAACAATTCAACTTGGACTGCCAACACAGGGCAGTCCAATACATGTGAAGGACTGCCCTGTGTGTGGCAGTCCTAGTTGAATTGTTCTGTGATCAAATCACAGAACAATTCAACTAGGACTGCCACACACAGGGCAGTCCAACACATGTGAAGGACTGCCTGTGTGTGGCAATCCTAGTTGAATTGTTCTATGATCAAATCACAGAACATTTAGCAAGGACTGCCACACACAGGACAGTCCAACACATGTGAAGGACTGCCCTGTGTGTTGCAGTCCTAGTTGAATTGTTCTGTGATCAAATCACAGAACATTTTAGCAAGTACTTGTTTAACATAAGAATTTCAACACAAGAATTATTTCAACAGATATCCCACATATTCAACAGATATCCCATACATATTCAACAGATATCCCACACATTTTCAACATCCAAAATAGTGTCAACATCCAAAATAGTGTCAACACAAGAATTATTTCAACAAATATCCCAAAATAGTGTCATCTAAAGTATCCCACACATTTTCAACATCCAAAATAGTGTCAACACCCAAAAATATCACATATCAACAGAAGTATATCAACATCCAACAACATGCTCGACACAGTATTCAACATCATACAATCAGACGTCAGACAATCATACTACATATCATGGCGGGCCTTCGAACGAGACTCCGCATTACGCATGAATGGGAACTCAACCTCGTCGTCGATGCGTTCAAGCTCGTTGGCGACCAAGGCACTAGTGTCGACCAAGACACTAGTGTCACTTTGGCAAGCGCTCCGAAGTGTCTTGGCCAGTTCCTTCGCCCTTCTAGACTGTAAATGAAAGTATAATTGAATTTAGTATACAAACATAAAATCTCGAACTAACTACTAATGCGGAACTCACTATCTCACCATGAAGCATACAAGATGTTTTTTCGAAGGAGATTTCCAAAGCTACTACGGCCTCGGGACCCGGGTTTGAAGGGTTCAACAACTTAGGATGTCCGATCCGCCGGAAGTACGGCATGTAGTCCTCGCTGCAGTCGGCCATCTGGGTGACCGGACTCTCATCTTCCCCAAGCAGGTGCCTTTGCCACTCGGAGTAGAAGTCGGTCACCCAGTCGAAATACGCCGGTTTGTAGTTCAATAGTTGGGTCCCGCGGGAGGTTCCAACATCTGTAGTGTGCGCTTCTGTCACGACCCGCACCCTGATTAGGGGCACGAGAACGTGGGTACGTCCAGCCTACGCCGCAGTGTCGACGGTAGAACGCTGTATAGGTCATCTATAATATCTAACATCTAACAACAAGATATAAAACCTGTCATCTCCGCACGGAGGTATAACATAACAACTCAACTCTATATCTCAAACACAAGTCTAGGAAAGATAGAGCATGATATGGAATCAGATGAAAGGAAGAAACTGAATATATATAGAGTTACCACACCACAAAAGTAGATGTCCAACACAATAAGTACAAGATCTGAAATAAACTAAGTCACAACTAACAATCGGAACAATCTGATACAAAATGAAAACTATAAACACTAGACTAGACTAGGCACCCTCTACTGAGCTAGATGCTCCTCAGGCTCCTGAAGGTCACCCTCATGTGTCCCATAGAAGGTAGGACAGTCACCATCATCATCTGTAATATTTTCAACAGGTCCAGTCAGGACAGGAACGAGCACAAAACATCTCACGCAGTTCATATCATGTTGGGAAATGTAAAGCATGCATAGAGTAAGATACATGGACTGTAAAGAATGTATATATAAAAACGAGAGGGATTTGATAACTGGAAATATCTATATATATGATAAGTAAAACTGTAGGTAACCTGTGATTTAGAGCATGAGATGGTTATATAAACGGGTTAGGACATATACAAGATTCACAAGATTGTACAAGATGGAATTTGATCACATAACCATTTCCTACTCACCCTCCCCAACCAACACAAGGATCCAGTCAAGTTACGTTACCTTGCACAAGAGGTTTTTATCATGTTTGCTCACGTGATCATGAGAGTACAAGATTGCACAAGAGTATACATGAAAGCGGTGTACATAAAATACAAGATGTTCGTGAAAAGCACATGACAACTGTATTTGATGCACCCCGAGGGGATAACATCGCATGACAAGATCCATATAGTACCAATCCGTGATATAACGTGACAGCATCATGTAAAGTAATCTAGAGCAAGAATATAAATCCTAACAAGTATGAAATAATCAGAGAATGTACTCGCCTGTCACCCTGTATGACTGATATGAATAGATGTCCGAACTGGTGTCACAGAGTCCTATTTAGAGTAAAACAGGTCACAATATATCCACAATGGTAAAAATAGTATACAATGCATACTACATGATTCTAGGTCAATATGGTCAAAAGTCAACTCTTGGTCAACTCTGGTCAACCTTAAAAGTTAAACCAGGTCAACTAGTCAAAGTTGGGTCAACCAATGTCAAACTAGGTCAACTTAAGTCAACAAGGTCAAGCAAGTCAAGGTTAGTCAAATCTAGGTCAAACTTAGACTAACTAAGGTTTTGGTCAACATAGACTAGTCACAAGTCATTAGGTTAAGGGTCAATCATTAACAATCTAAGTCAACTCCATAGGGCTAACCCAAATCATGACACAACTCCTAATTATCCCACTTAACCCCATACATATCTTAATTTACATAGGACTATCCTCATAACCATATGGTCAAACATAAATCAACTAGTTTAATAGTCTAGGGTTTAGTCAAACCTTAGTTATCAAGCCCTTTAAAGTCCATCCAAGCTATTTCTAGGTCAAATTGGTCAAGGTTAGATCGACCATGGTCAAATTAGTTAGGGTTTAGTCAAACTAGTCATTCTAGGTTATTTCAAGTCAAATATAGGTTAACTAGGTCAAGTTGACCTAAGGTTGACTTTGGTCAACTTTAGTCAAACAAGGTCAACTAACTAGGTCTAGTAGGCCTAATGGTCTATCCTAACTCATTGGCCATAGGCCATAGGCTAGTACATCTAGGGCACTAGTAGATACATATAGGTATCTATATATATATACAATAGATACATACACTATCTATACCATATATATATTCATAGGCCATATTATATATATATATATATATATATATATATATATATATATATATTATATATATATATATATATATATATAAAATATATATATATATATATATACATATCTACAATATATATACAATATATCCCACTATATATACCATATATAACCAATATATAAAATACTACATATCACTCACTATATATAACATTATATTATATATAATATATATATTATATATATATATATATATTTAATATATATATATATAATATATATATACACATAAACATATATATATACATAGAGAGAGAGAGGGAGATGTGGGAAGTGAGAGAGATAGAGTGAACAAGAGAGAGAGAGAGAGAGATTGATGTGGTGTGTGGGTGTGTGTAACAGTGAGAGGGGGTGTGTTCTCATATTTCTGAGAAAGGGGGGGGGGGGGGGGTACCACACAACACACACACATTACATACATATACATATATACACACACACCTATACATACACATATACCCACACACTCATATACATATACATGTATATTCAGTAATATACACATAAATATACATATATATACATAAAAAATCATTTCGAGATTCGTTTTTAAAAACTGGAAAGAACAGTAATACTGTTCATTACTGAACCTAAGGGGGTAAACCCAATACCCGACCCAAACCGAGCTAAGGCTCGAAACCCAAGGTTGGTAAGTGTTGCCCCAAGTGTCCCCTAGCTTCTAGGGTGCCTGAGACACAGTCCCGATACGACACAACGTGTCAATCTCAATAAACCCCAATCGGTAAAACTGGACACAGTGCAGAGCACTGTGTCGTGCACCAGTTCACGACCTTCGTGGACACACACGAGACACGACACGTCTCGTGGTCATGCACACGTGTAGCCCACATTAGGGCTACACGATAGACACACTGTTACGTGTCATCATCGTGTCTACACGTGATACGACACGCGTATCAGTGTCACAAAACTTGAGTTACAGACCGCGTTGTGCACGCGGTCGAGTGTCTCGTGCTCGTGACACAGGACACGACACATCTCGTGCTCGTGTCCTAGTGTTCGCCCAGAGTAGGGCTACACGCACATGTGCCTGCAACGTGTCCAAGTGTCTTGTGTCCAAAGAAATCACAGCGTATCAGTGTCGATTTTTCGACTGTGCGCGCAAGGCTCGATTCAGTGCACACACGATTTCTTCGTGCACACTGATCGAGGGCTCACAAAATTTCTTGGGCATGGTGTCAGTCATTGCCCGTACCCACCCACCAATTTTCAGGTGTCGGGGTGCCGTGTCGTGTCCGCTAGGACACCCGAGCAGCAGGGCAGCCGCACGAGCCCCGTGCGTGTCTCGTGCTGCGTGTCCAAGCCCTAAACCGTGTCCAAACTATACTAAAATCGACTCAGTCGATTAGGGTTGTAATATACACATGTTAGGCTACACATACATGTAATTAGTTTTGAAAATTAACAAAATAATTTCCTATGTGGCATTTCGTCGAGCACAAGTTCAAAACACTGATACGTGTCCGATACGGACACGAAATGGACACGAACTCCTACCAAACTTGGGCACCTAGGGAAACCCTAAATGGATGCATCTATGGAAAGAAATTGGGAATTTATAGGTGTTTGATAGGTTTTACCTATTGAGGGTGAAACCTCAATGAATAGGCTCCCGAAATGAGAAGTTGTCTTCCTCAAGCGATGTCCAAACGCGCTCCACTTCTCGCAAGCAAGCCACCACTAGCCTCTACTATTGTAGGGGAGTCCAACGCAATTCGTTTGGTCCAATTTGGTGGAGAAATGAGGAATTTGTGAAGGTTTGGGGTAGAACATAAGTAGGAATTTATGTAGGTATTTAAAAGAGGCTAGGAATTATAAAGAGGTGATTAAATAGGGAGGGAATGGCTGGTCATAGGTGTAAGAATTAGGGTTTTGCTAGGGTTCACAATGTGTGGCCATGATTCTAACTTAGCTATTAAGTCTAGATCAAAGGCTTACATGCAAAGTAGGTTTCCTTTAGAAATATCTATGTAAAATCTTACCAATCCAAATATCTAGATATTTGTAAACTTGGCACCTAGTAGGAATGTCCTAATCATGATTCTAACCTCAAGGCTAATCTAGATTAGGCTAAACTTCTAGGTCAAGTCTCTAATAATTAGCTAGCACATATTTTATTAATATAAAACACTATTCCACAAAATTGCAAAATGACTAAAATACCCCTAGGCTAAAAAGTCACAACTTGATGTTCTAAACCTATGGCTAGGCTCATATGGTCATGGTTAGTCTCTAGGTTAAGTAATCTCTAAGGTTGTACTAGCAAAACATCAAAATCACAAGTCGTGGTTTTAAATAGTTTTTAAAATCTAAAATCACCAAAAATCATAATATGGTTTAAATATCATTATTAAATAATTATAATTACAAAATTTTAAAATTATCCTCATTTTAGAAACTGGGTGCTACAGCTTCGGCACACTTTGCACGAAGCCAAACTGCCGAAGTACACGATCAGGCATGTACGGCTCCTTGATATCATAGCATGTGATCATGCCATGAAATAAAGAAACTTGTTGCATGACACGACTCCCCTCGCGAAAATCCCGGTATGGATCCTAAAATATCTGTAGGAAAACAGTTAACAGCAAAAAAAAATTAACATGAAAAATAAGTCCCAATTTATTACCTCTTCTGATACCAAATTGTCAAGTACTTCACGAATGGAAGCCAGTATTTGCCAATCTTTGGTTTCCACCTGGGCCGGCCTCCATCGAGCCACTCTAGGAAGGTGTTCAAAATAGATTGGGTTCATGTCACCCTGTCTGAGCATCGGGAAGTGCTCGTATATCCATGCCTATTCAATTTATAAGTTAATAGTCACAAAATATAAATAACAAAATAAGTATACGAGATTAAATCGTTGAAAGTTTTCTTACATGTAGGAGAGTCTGGCATCCGGCAATTGTCTTAGTCCCGACACGGGATGCGATGCCGAGCTCGCGGTAAAGATAGGCGAGAATACCGCTACCCCCGATATATCAATGAAGTCATCCACGGACAATAAATTGAGCATGTACCTCGCATGTATCGAGGTTCCGGACTTGTCCGAAATGCCCACCGTTCCTAGGACGAACAACATGTAAGCACGGGCCATCGTGTCGACCAACTCATCATCATCATCCTTCCATATTCGTGAAGTGCTCCACCAGAAATGACAGAGGAATTCCATATGATTTCTTGAAGCCGGAGAGAGTTGTAAAACTAGTTTCCTCAAGTCCAAGGTTACTTGAGACAAACTTGACGATCTTCGAGTACCATTTTGTGGATTTTTCATCTCTGTAATGTTCTCTGGTCATGACGCGACCGGTAACTGGTAGCTCCAGTATCTGGTAGACGTCGTCAAGTGTAATGGTCATCTCCCCGCATGGGAGATGAAACGTGTTGGTCTCCGGGTGCCATCTCTCCACAAAGGCGAATATCAGGGCACTATCCATTGTCCTATAGGCATAATCTGCCAAATTATGCAAACCGCTCGGTACGATTTTTTCCTGGACGGCCTCCGGTAAGCTTCTAAACGGCCAAGACACGATTTTCTTGCCGTGACTCACAGCCCTAAGGATACGATATGTCCTCTGTATATCAAACAACATATAAAACATAAAAAATATGATACATATAGATATCATATACTAAACTGCTAGCTTACAAAAGTAATGTACATACCGGGTCCTTCCATATTGCATATGCAATATGGTTCTCAAAAGAAGCCAACATTGAGCAACCTGGCGGCCGGACAGGCTCAGAAGGACCGGCCTCCTCAGATGGAGCAGAACCACCTTGACGTGGTGGTAGGAGTTGGCTAATTGGCACGTCGTCGTCATCACTGGAAGAAGGAGAAGGAGTACGAGCTCGTTGCTTCGACCGAGCTTGTGCAACCGGTGGGGGTCTCCGTTCCCATCCCGACCTTGGCGCTCCGGTTCGGAAATTGTAATCGGACGCTCAAGAGGACGTTCCACGCGTTCCTTCCGCTTTGACGCGATGGGGCATATTCTTTTTGGTGCGTCCGGAGGACTGTTATCCCTATAGAACATGGATTGTGTGACCGTACAATTAATAACTAATGCAAACTAAAATAGAACTGTTACCCCTATCCCCCACCCCCAGAACTGAGTACAGTAGGACTGCCAAGCATGTGGCAGTCCACATGTAAACAAGGACTGCCACAGGCCTGGCAGTCCTCTTTCAATAGAGGACTGCCAGGCCTGTGGCAGTCCTTGTTTACATGTGGACTGCCACATGCTTGGCAGTCCTACTGTACTCGGCCAACAGACAAACGACTCGCTAGTTTGTCGTTTTCTAGGGTTAGGGTTTGAAGAGAAATTGTGGGTTTGTCGTGTTCGAAAATGTCATTCATAAACCCTAAAGACATTCTAAACCTAAATTATCAAAAGTTTTTAGACAATTAAAACTATTCTAGGGTTTCGAATAAAATGTAGAAAATTATAGAAGAAATTAGGAAAGAACGTACCTAGAATCCGATTTCTTCGACTTGCGTGTCATCTCGTCGAATGTGGGAGTGTTCTTGAAAGAAATTTGGTGGAGGAATTAGGATTAGAGTGGTGGAGGAGAATTTTCTAGGATTTAGGGAGAGGGAGAGAAGCTCTTCTTCTTTTTCTTTTGGAGAGAGAGAGAGGAAATGATGAAATGGGAAGAAAATGTGAGTTTGGGGGGTTGGACTGCCCCCTAGTAAAATTTGGGCTGCCCCCTAGTAAAATCTCCACCAAATGGGCTGCCCCTAAGTAAGGGCTGTCCCCTAGTAAATGTGGTGGTGCCCCTAAAAAAAACCTAAAAAAAT
Source organism: Iris pallida (assembly GCA_029216955.1). Lineage (NCBI taxonomy): Eukaryota > Viridiplantae > Streptophyta > Magnoliopsida > Asparagales > Iridaceae > Iris > Iris pallida. The sequence continues at coordinate 45,171 of JANAVB010015816.1, forward strand.
AGAACAAGAAAGAAAATTTGACCATATTTTACTGACCACATGCACTGACAGACGTTGATTATGTCCGTGACCACAACGTTAATGTTATCAACACATAGGCAACGGGATGACAGCAAAATTTTGGTGCCCCTCAACATAATTGTAAGAAATAATACTCCTTGATGAATTTGTTCTGAAGCATGCTCAAAGGAAAAAAAAACTACTACTGAATATCCACATTGAACACAATCTAAAGCTTATGTCCATCAAAAGATCACCAGGCTGATCTCAAATTGCTCATTAGCTGAGCACTGGGCAGAGAATAGAAACGAAATAACAAGAAAAACTACAGTGATGCCTATATCGCAAATGTAAACCCAAAAACGTTAAAAAAGGAAAGGAAAAAAAAGGGTAAAAAGGACAAAAAAACGAAAAAATCAAAAACGAAAAAAAACAAAAAAGGCCAAATGCAAAAAAAACGAAAAAGCCAAAAAAACCAAAACGCCAAAAATGAAAAAAAAAAAAAAACTAAAAAACACAAAAGAGGATAAAAAAAAGACCAAAACAACAAAAGCGACAAAATGACAGAAAACAATAAAAAACAATAAAGGGACCAAAATGACAAAAAGACCAAACGAAAAAAAGAAAAAAGACGACAATTTTTTTTCCCAGGAATAAAAAAAAGCAGCGTACCAAACACCTCCTAAAGGTTGATACCAACAAACCGGGGAAGAATGGTCACTTCGCAAAATAGAACAGTTGTTTTTTTTCTCTCTCTCGTGTATAAATCACAGTATGACCCAACAAACCAATATATCAACAACAAAAAATTGACCCATACAATTTTACAGAAAACACTTATAGCACAACGACATCGTAGAGAAGGACCTCCCACCATATCTTCTTCCTCGGGTTCAAAATCAAGTTATCTTCCAGGCCTTTTGTCAAACTGTAGGCGGCGGGCTTGTCATCACGCTGCCATCTTCTTCTCGCTGGTCTTGCTGCTTCGGAAGGGTGAAAGTATGGAGAAAGAACGATGAGCTGTAACAAGAACAATTTTTTTAGGCAAACTTAATACCTCATGGGCAGTCAATAGGCAGCAACCTAGGCTAAGGACCAGAATTTGGGAAGAATAAGGACAATAACAAAAGGACTTCAAGATTTTTTTTTTAAAGGAGAAGCTTTGTAATCACCAAACAAGGTAAGGTGAAGCTGGAGTAAAATTAGGGGAAAAGAAACAGATACTTCATGAACTATTGCAAACATCCTGAATGGATCATAAAGGTCAGGGAACTTGGGGAGACGAATCATACTTTAAGAATACGGAATTTTACAATTGTTGGGAAGTTCTCTCAAGTTATATGGTAGTAATTTTCCTTTAGGCAATAACACACAAGATACATAGTGGCAGATATTCATCAACACAATGAGAGAGTACAAAACAACACACATCTAACCTTTAGGTGGGGCGTCTCCGGCATGACTATCGTCTTGAGAAATTAGATTCTTCAGGATGTGAACTGAAACAAAAACATAGATTTGTTATCTCAGGATAACAAAAGGAAAATATAGGACAATGACCATTGACAAATTTGAAAATTTGTGAATCCGTCTTGTGCCCATCTCTTGGGACATCATGCCATCAAAGGCGCAATACCTTATAAGGATCATCCCCTAGAGTAAAGGAAGAATTTGTGCATCCATCAGATAATGTCTTCTACTGACAGTCATGGTTGAGCTAACGACATTGAGCATGAAGCGCAGCATACTATAGCCAAGATGATAGCATGCATGACAAGCTTGTTAAGGTGGCATGAGGCTGCCAGGCAGTGATGATCAAAAGGCCTAGGCAAGGTGGAGGCCTCAAGACTAAAATTAGGGTGTGTAGTACGTAAGTTAAGACAAGCTTGTGGTTTACATGATGGGACTTTATATTGTGGTTTGCTGCTCAAATTCTATGAAAATCTTGCCGTGCATGCTGCATATATATGTCTGAGACTTCAACATCAATTCAAATGTTTTTTAATGAAGAAGCAACAAAATACTACTAGTATGCATCATTCTAACCATAAATCTGTTGTACTTCATATGGGTGTGGGCATGTTGATGGAATGATGAGAAGAGGAGGTGGTGGTGGTTACTCCTAACTGTTCAGTTTTTAGAGAAAAAACCATATATATATATAATATATATATATTATATATTTATATAATAAAAAAATATATATATATTATATATATATATATATATATATATATATAATATATGGAATCGAGAGCGGGCGACCGAGCGGATGACCGAGCGGCTAGGGTTCCTCCCCCGCGGCTACCAGATCCCCTCGCCAGCGGGGGGAGGAAGTCCGGGAAGAAGGGGGGGGAGGGTCCGGGCTGCCCCCCCCCCCCCCCCAGGCGGAGGGGGGGGGGATCGGCTGCAGGGGGTCGGGCGGACCCCCCGGATCGGCGGACGGTGGCGGCGCCCCCCCGGGCGAGGGGGGGGGGGCGGGATCGTTTGTGGGGGGTCGGACAGACCCCCCGGATCTGCGGCAGGCGGTGGGGCGAAGGTGGGGGGTCGGGCGGACTCCCTCCGGCGGTGGGTCGGTTCCGGGTTGGGCTCATCCCACCGGGCGGTCGCGACGGGATCGTTGACGGTAGATCTGACAAGGGGATCGGACGGGGATCGGATCCTGCGGGGTGTCTCCAACGTTCCGAATTTCGAATTTGGAGCAGGATCTGGATCTCGGGGGCCAGATGGAGGGAGGAGGATGGACGACGGTTACGCGTCGTCGCGTGACGAAGACCGGAGGAAAGGTAGGAGGAGGACAGGCCATCTTAGGGATCGTCACCCTGCTGACAGACAGGCGGTCAGGGGCGCGGCCATCGGCCCGTGGCCCTGTGGCGTCTGCTGGGAGATCGGTAGGCTGGCGGCCCAAGGCGACCGCGCGGATAAGGGGAAGAGCAAGGTGGTGGATCTCGGCGGTCAGGAGTCCGGTTCTCCCCCCCCCCCCCCCCCCCCGCCCGCGCCCGAGGTTATCCCCAGGCCACAGGGGGCGACTACACGGCCGGCTGGAAGGTCCTGGACAGATATCTGCAAACCTGTGGGACCGAAGAGTCCCACATCGATGGAGTACGTCCCACCGATTAAGGCAGGGAGGAATTTCCGGACCTCGTTCCCTGCGGAGGAGATAGAGAAGGTGACTGCCTACTGGGAGAATACTCTGGTCCTGTACGTCCTGGGCAACAAGCCTTTCTACAGACAGATCCGGGATTATGCAGCACGAGTCTGGCAGCCTAAGAGCAGTATGGAGTTCTTTGCTCGCGAGAACGACTTCTACTATGTGAAGTTTGGGCTTGCGGAGGATGTCGCAAGGATCCTGCAAAGCGGCCCCTGGACGTTCGACGGCAGGCTCATCATTCTGAAGGAATGGACTCCAGAACTTAGATGTGAGAGAAGTCCTGAATGTCATCCCTGTATGGATTCGCTTTCCTGAGTTCCCTGTCCGGTTCTGGAGTATCCCATTGCTGATGCGTCTGGCGAGCTTGGTGGGCACCTCGATCAAGGCAGATGAAGCTACTGCCTTCCGTTCGAGGTTGATATATGCCAGGATTTTGTGAAGATTCAGGCTGGGGGGGTTATCGAAGGTGGTGGAATATGAAATTCCTTCTGGAGAGGTGCTTATCCAAAGGTGGAATACGAATGGATCCCACCTACTTGTTCCCGATGTACATGTTTCGGACACCTGGCCAGTGCTTGTTCGTCAGTAGGTCCCCCGATGGAGCCTCATATTCCCATTAATGAGGCTCCAGATTCACCCTGTGACATGGATTCCAGAGATGACAGTGTAGAGGAGGTCCTGGCGGGAGGGACTAACCAGTGAGTGATGGCGGAAATGGCGGAATGAGCCTCATTGTTTTTACCCAGCTTGCTCCCACGAGTGGGGCTTTGATCTCCGGCCCGGGGAAGAGGGGTATGATTACTAGAGGCATGGTGGCGTCGGAGAGAGGTGCGAGAGGGTGGCGGATCGGCTGAGGGGCATGTTTACTGTAGGAAGCGACGTGTTGTTGGTCCGCTGAGTGACGGTCCCTCCAGGAGGGGGGCATCCTTCTACTAGGGAGAGGCGGTGTGTGTTGACAACCCTGCCTGGACGATGGTGCTCTCTCAGGTCGTTCTCCAGCAGGCCATTCCGACTGGGATGGAGGAGGATCTATTAGCGTCGGATGCGGTACTATCCCCAGGTGCCAATCCGGGTATTTTCTAGGGGATTCATCCTCTCATTAATTAATGGCTATCATTGCCTGGAATGTGAAGGGGCGTGTTCGCTAGGGAGGTGGAGAGATATTTGTGGGGTTCTACACAGAGAGAAGTGCGACATCTCTGTACTGTTAGAATCGAAGATCAAAGGTGAAAAAACCTTACTCGGAGGACCCCACCACATTGGGATCAATTGTACAACCTGGCTCTCTGTGACATGGCCAGGATTTGGGTCAGATGGAACTCGAAGAGCTGGGTAAGGAACTTGATCTTGATGACGGAGCAGTTGATTGCCATCTCCTTCTCGAACAAGGGTGGTTTCCGGTTTTTGCTGGGGGCGGTGTACGGCCACAACGACAGAAGGAGACGGGAGTCCCTGTGGAGTGACATCTCCAGGGTTGCCACCGCTGCTGCTTCGTCGGCTCTTCCGCTTCTTCTGATCGGGGACTTCAACGCCCTTCTGCACCGAGGGGAGAAGGTGGGCGCCGTCCAGTTCCAGACTCTATCCTATATGATTTTCAGAGATGTCTCCTTCAGGCGGGGCTCCAGGGATTGTCGCGTTCAGGCTTCATTTGGATTTGGCATAACAAAGCAATCCGGAACAGGATTGCATGCCAGCTTGATAAAGCCCTGGGAAATGGGGAATGGTTCCGACATTTCCCCAATTCCTCGGCTGAGGGCCTGGCCGCTGGGACGAGTGATCACTCCCCCATCAGGGTCGGCTTCACTACTTGGTCTCCTGGGAAGTCCCGCCCTTTCAGGTACAACAACAGTTGGTATCTCTCGGATGGCTACCTGGAGGCTGTCTCAGAGGGGCTTACTAGCTGTCAGGAGGGGACGGCCCAGTTTCGCTTGATGCGTCATCTCAAGGCTACGAAGAGAGCTCTACGGAGTTGGGTGAAGGGGTTGCCCAAGTCTACATTAGAAGATAAGGAGGTGGGCTGCTATCCATGTAGTGCCCGCTCCGCGAAGGCACTAGATAAATAGAAAGATCGGATTGCTGGCTCAGCAACAGAAGACGATTAATCTGGGTGAGTGGACAAAGACTCATTTTATGATTCGCTTACGCCTTAAGAATCTGAGTTTTTGATTGAATGCTTTTGTTAATAACAAGACTGTAATCTTGAGTATGCTTAAAAGAGAACCTGCCCCTTGTCTGCTAAGAAAAGAGATCTGTATCCTGCCTGAAAAGAAGATGGAATTGTTTATGACTTGCTCGATTTATGCATGATTCATTTGATATCGCATGCGCATTGGGGAATCCACTTAGTGACGACTGAACCCTAGAGAGTCACAGCGGCTAGCGACAAGCTGAACCCATGAGAGTCACAGCGGTTAGCGACGAGCTGAACCCAAGAGCGTCACAGCGGCTAGCGACGAGCTGAACCCATGCGAGTCACAGCGGTTAGCGACGAGCTGAACCCGTGGGAGGCACAGCGGCTAAGATGGAAATGATTGTGGCTTTTCAAAGATGTGTTTTCAAAAGAATGTAAACTGACTAATGCATTCATGAAATGAATCTAGGTAAAGAGTAGCAAGATCACATCACAAGAAATATTTTCTCACTAAATGAACAGTGATCGTTTCAGAAAAATGTAGCTCCTTTGTTCACAATTCACCAGTATGCTGATCTGATCCATCATCAGTCTGCATGCAGGTGCACTATGCATCGAGAAGGATAGTCCGAAGCGATAGCCCTGCCTCATCCTCAGGAGCCAGAAATCAGAAGAGATGCCAGAGATGACATCTGTGCAAGAGTTTGGTTTTGTATATAAAAGGATGTAATGTATGGGAACGGGATCATTGTAATCTGTAAAGTTCTGAGAGAATGTAATATTGTATCAGAGAGAATCGAGAGCTTGTAATCTGTTCAAATGAAATCAATAAAGAGAAATGTTCTTGTTACCATTGTGTTCAATACTTGTATTCTGAAATATGTCCGCTGCTGCTTCAATTATCTGCGATACGTTCCGCTGCGTATTGTCAAACTTGTCTATCTTGTCTTGTTTCAGGTCTTGGCCTTGTGCAGCGCAACTTAGGCTTGCACGGCATCACGCCTTAGCGAGGACGAACGGTCCCAAAGCCCGAAGCGAGGACGAAAAGGACTCTGCGGGATCGGGGCGTGACAGAATGGTATCAAAGCAACACGATCCTCTGGCCAATTTTGATCCAATTGAATTTGTACATGTCTTCTGATTGAAATTCTGTTGCCTACTCGATATCAATAATGAGATGAACGTTCCATACAAAAGTCCGTAAATATTTTTATGACAGTGAAGGATGAGGACTATCGCTGCTAAGGATATCGTAAGTTTCTCCTTAAGTTTCGAGGACGAAACTTCTTTTCGGTGGGTAATTATGTAGTGCCCGCTCCGCGAAGGCACTAGATAAACAGAAAGATCGGATTGCTGGCTCAGCAACAGAAGACGATTAATCTGGGTGAGTGGACAAAGACTCATTTTATGATTCGCTTACGCCTTAAGAATCTGAGTTTTTGATTGAATGCTTTTGTTAATAACAAGACTGTAATCTTGAGTATGCTTAAAGAGAACCTGCCCCTTGTCTGCTAAGAAAAGAATCTGTATCCTGCCTGAAAAGAAGATGGAATTGTTTATGACTTGCTCGATTTTGCATGATTCATTTGATATCGCATGCGCATTGGGGAATCCACTTAGTGACGAGCTGAACCCTAGAGAGTCACAGCGGCTAGCGACAAGCTGAACCCATGAGAGTCACAGCGGTTAGCGACGAGCTGAACCCAAGCGTCACAGCGGCTAGCGACGAGCTGAACCCATGCGAGTCACAGCGGTTAGCGACGAGCTGAACCCGTGGGAGGCACAGCGGCTAAGATGGAAATGATTGTGGCTTTTCAAAGATGTGTTTTCAAAATAATGTAAACTGACTAATGCATTCATGAAATGAATCTAGGTAAAGAGTAGCAAGATCACATCACAAGAAAATGTTTTCTCACTAAATGAACAGTGATCGTTTCAGAAAA
>JANAVB010015817.1:0-49380 GCA_029216955.1 Iris pallida
AATGCAACTTGTTTGGGAGAAAAAAGATCAAAATAGATTTTCTATGGGTTTTTAAAAATGGAGACTCACCTCTTTCTTTTCTTGCAATAAATTCCTAAAGAAGAGGCTAGCCTAGATTTTAGGAGAGATTATATAGTGGGGGAATCCCTAGGTGGGTTTAAATTGGCTGGACAAAATTGTTAGGGTTAGGGTTTGGGCACTTGACTAATGGTCTTTGGACTTAGCCATGAATCAATGACTTAAAAATCACAAGTCATGACTTGTGGTCAAAATCCTTCCATTCAAACTCAATATTCCTAATTGGTTTCCTAGATTAGGGTATGGTTAACTAAACTTGAACTAGGATCTCATATCTAGTCAAATCCAACCTAACTAGGGTTAGGTCACAAAGTCAAAGCTAGTCAAAGTCAACCTAGTCAACCCTTATTCAAACAATTCCAAAATAATTTCTAAAAATTCCATAAATTCAAATAAATTCTAGTAAATTTAAATTACCCCAAAAATGTCAAAAATACCCTCAAACTAGAAATGTGGTAGTGAAAAATCTACCCTCCTTAAAAGAATTTCGCCTCGAAATTGAAAGGCAAAATACAACTGATGAGAAGGATAGAAAGCATACCTTACGGTCCAAAAAGATAAGGGTAGCGCTCGCGCATCTCATCCTCCCGCTTTCAGGTAGACTTTCCTGGAGAATGATGCCTCCATGCGACGCGAACCAAGGGTATCACCTGGTTCCTCAGAACCTTCTCCCGTCGATCCAGAATCTCCACTGGCTGCTCTGGATAGCTGAGAGAAGGCCCAACCTCTATCTCTGAGTGATCGAGCACATGGCTAGGGTCAGCCACGTACCGTCTCAACTGTGATACATGAAATACGTTGTAGATCTCCATTAGTACAGGTGGCAAGTCTAGCCTGTATGCAACGTCACCGACTCTCCCGCTGATAACGAAAGGGCCGATGAAGCACGGGCTAAGCTTCCCGCCTCCACCAAAACGTATCGTACCACGAGTCGGAGATATCCTTAAGAAAACCTGGTCTCCGACCTAATCACAATCAAGGTCTCAATTAATTATAATAAGCAAACATGATCAAAAATCACAAACAAGGAAAGCTAAATCTAATCCTACTCTAATCTGTACCTCAAATCCAAGGGCTCCGGTGGCTATCGACCCAGTGTCGATGTCTGTCCTGCGCCACGTGAAGTCTGTCCCTGATGAGCTTCACCTTTTCGGCCGCATCAACAACCATCTCTGGCCCCAGTAAGCTCACTCACCAACATCATCCCAGGATAAGGGTGTACGGCACCTACGCCCGTACAGAGCCTCGAAAGGTGACATCTCAATACTGGCCTAAAAACTATTATTGTAGACAAACTCTACCAAATGAAGACGATCCTCCCAGGAACCTCCAAAGTCTAGGACGCACGTCCGTAGCATATCCTCAAGGGTCTGAATAGTCCGCTCTGACTGTCCACCGTCTGGGAGTGGTATGCAGTACTAAACTTGAGCTGAGTGCCCAAGCTGGTCTGCAGACTCCTCTAGAAATGGAAAGTAAAATGGCTATCCCGATCTGAGACGATACTGACTGGAACCCGTGAATCCTGACTATCTGCCGTATATACAACTCCGCCAGCCTCTCTGTAGACGTACCCACCTTGAATGGTAAGAACTGGGCCGATTTGGTCAACCTGTCAACGATGACCCAAATCGCGTCTTTCCCTCCTGGTGTGCGCGACAATCCTGATACGAAGTCCATAGTGATGTGCTCCTATTTCCACTCGAGAATGGGCAGCGGCTGCAATAATCCACCGGGCCTCTGCCTCTCTGCCTGACCTGCTGGCAGACCAAACACCTAGCCACAAAGCGAGCCACCTCCCGCTTCATCCCTGACCACCAAACATGCTCTCTCAGATCTCGGTACATCTTGTTGGCACCCGGGTGTATAGAGTACTGAGATCTGTGGGCCTCCTGTATAACCTGCTCCCTGAGATCTCCACTGGGCACATAACCGGAACCGTGCCTCAAGGCACCATCCTCTGCAAGAGAAAACTTGCCCTCCAGAAATCCTGCTCAAACCTGCTCTCGGAGACACCGTAGAGCAACGTCCTCAAACTGTGCCGACTTGATCCTCTCCACCAAGTCTGACTGAATCTGCATCCCCCATAGCTGTATCTGCACTCCGGGCACGATCACCTCAATTCCAAGGCTCTCCAAGTCGGCAAGCAAATGCCGATCCATGGTCAGACACATGGCTGTCGGATACCTACTCAAGGCATCATCAACCACGTTGGCCTTCCGTAGAAGATACTGCAGTGCAATATCGAAGTCCTTCATCAACTCCAACCATCTTCGCTGCCTCATGTTCAACTCCTTGTGAGTGAACACATACTTTAAGCTCTTGTGATCTGTGAAGATTTCCACCCTCTCACCATACAGATAATGCTTCCATAGCTTCAGAGCAAATATTACTGTTGCCATCTCCAGGTCGTGGGTAGGGTAGTTCTTCTCATGGGGACGCAATTGCCTAGAAGCATAGGCAATCACCTTCCTGTGCTGCTGCAACACACAACCCAGCCCCTTTCCTGAAGCACTACTATAAATAGTGAATCCACCTGATCCTGAAGGCAATGTCAGAATCGGAGCTGTCGTAAGCCGCTTCTTTAACTCATCAAAAGCTGCCTGACACTCCTCTGACCAAACGAACTCAGTATCCTTCTGGGTCAACCGAGTCAACGGCTCTACAACCCGGGAAAAATCCTGCACAAATCTCCGATAATATCCTGCCAGCCCCAGGAAACTCCTGATCTCTGCAACTGAAGTCAGCGCTGCCCATGCCTCAACTGCTACAATCTTCTTGGGGTCAACTGAGATACCATCTCCAGTCCCCACATGCCCCAAGAAGTCCCCCCGATCCAAGAAGAACTTACATTTGGAGAGCTTCCCGTAAAGCTGCTCCTTCTTGAGAGTCTCCAGCACCATCCTCAAATGCTCATTGTGCTCCTCCTCAGTCTTGGAATATACCAAGATATCGTCAATAAACACCACCACAAACTGATCCAGATACTGGTGGAACACCTTGTTCATAAGGTTCATAAATACTGCTGGTGCATTGGTTAGCCCAAACGGCATAACCAAAAACTCGAACTGCCCGTACCGCGTCCTAAAAGCGGTCTTAGGAATATCCTCCGTTCATCTTCACCTGGTGATATCCCGACCTCAGATCAATCTTGGAAAATACCCGAGCTCACTCAACTGGTCAAATAGATCGTCGATCCGCGATAGTGGGTATTTGTTCTTGATCGTGAGGTTATTGAGTTCCCTATAGTCAATACACATGCGTACTGACCATCCTTCTTCGGCACGAACAACACTGGTGTACCCCATGGCGACGAACTCGAGCGGATGAAGCCCTTGTCATGTAGCTCGTCCACCTGCTTCTTCAGCTCCACCAGCTCGCTGTTGTTCACCCGATAGACATACTAAGAGATGGGTTCCGCTCCTGGAACCAAGTCTATCGAGAACTCTATGTCTGTCTGGTGGCAGTCCCGACAACTCCTCTGGGAAAACATCCATATACTCTGCTATCAAGGGGTGTGGAATCTTCTGCTCCTCGACCGAGACTCCACAGAAGACTCCGCTGCTTTGCTCTGCCTGACGTCTAGAGTACTCGAACTCTGGCTCCCCCGGTGCTCTGAAGAGAACTCTATCCCCTCTACAATTAATGCTGGCGTGGTGCCTGTTCAACCAATCCATGCCTAGTACTATATTATAGTTCGGCAATGGCATTACGAGCAGGCTCACCTCCAACTTCTGGCCTCCCAAAACTACTCTCCGACCCTTACAAACATCACTCACGAGGATAATGCCACCCCCGATCATGATCTTGTAAGTCCTAGGCAACGATTCAGCTATGATATCGTGTCTAATCGCAAAAGATACTGATATAAAGCTATACGAAGCACCAGAATCGAATAATGCAAATGATGGACTGGAGTCGAGTAGAATCGAACCTGCAATCAGCTCTCCTATCGCTCTGCATCCTCTACTGCCATGGCGAAAGCTCGCCCTGCTGGCCTCCCCTGGCCTGCTGCTGGTGCTGGACGAACTCTGCTGCTGCGTCGGCAGGACTGGTCCCCTCTGCTGGCCTGCTGCTGCTCTGGCTCCTCCTTTCTAGGCTGTTCGTCCCCCAGACCTAGCATAATCCCCAGCTGGTGATCTGCCGCTCCGTAAAGAAGGCACCTCCAGAGCCTCTTTCTGTACTCGTTGAAGACATGCCCAGGCTTCTTGTAGAAGGTGCAACTGACTGTCTGGTGCCTCGGTGCCTGATGCTGAAACTGCTGCTGGTGAACTGGCCTCTGCTGAATCGGCTGCGGCTGAAACTGCCTCTGCTGCTGGTGCTGAAAGTGGGGCTCTTGGCCTGGCCCCCGCTGCTGCTGCTGCCCCCAACTGGGTCTCGGCCCCTCTTGAGCCTAAGCGCAAGATCATCCTCTGCTCCCGTCAAGATCTTCACGAACGTAGCATCCTGGTTGCCCTTGGTCAAGGACTTGACCTCCTTGACTAGACCCTTCCGGAACCTCTGGGCTTTCGCCGTCTCGCTCAAGCCCTCCACAAACCTGCCGAGGCGGCCAAACTCTCCGGCGTACTCCTCCACTGATAGACTCCCCTGGACCAGGGTCTCGAACTGCGACTCCAAGGCTCTGAGTGCTGAATCTGGAAAGAACTTCTTCTTGAAGAAGCCCTTGAACTGCTCCCAAGTCTGCCCAGGTACCCTACCCTGGGTCTGACTGATACCAGGTGTGAGCAAGATCTCGCATCGGCTAGCTGCGGCCTCGATCTAAAAATCTGCTGGTATCCTAGCCAAGCGGAAGATCTCCTCTATATGCTCGATCCACTCATCGGCATATAGGATCCCCTCTGTCCCTAGAAAGTCTCTGGGGCTCATCTTCTGAAACTGCTCGATCCCCAGTGTCCTCGGCTGCTGCACCACTGGTCGAGCTGCGGCTGTCGTGACGGCCAACTCCATGCCTGTCTTGTCGAGCCTGCTATCTGTCCATGAACTGCTGGAAATACGCGAACATCTGAGCTGCGTCCACGTATCCTGGAGGCGGTGGCTGCTGGAAGGGATCCTCTGGAATGACGGGTCCTACCTTTGAGTCGGTGGATGGATACCCCCTGCTGCGGCTGCCGAGGTCTCAACACGAGCTGAGGTGGTAGGAGCTGCAGTCCCCTGGCCTCGCCGTGCTGGCTGAGAGGTAGCAGTCCCCTCTATAGCATTCTCATGAATGGTACGCTGCGATCGAGTCTCTACCATCCTGAAGATAGACAAACAAGAGTATCATTTTCTGAGAAAGAAGCGAAATAACAAAGGCGGACAATTATAATTCAAAGGATCAGCTGACAAAAAGGATTTAGTTGGCAATAAAAGAAATTTTCCTAAAGTGATTGAGTACCTTAAAATTAATGTCCTATATCCTACTGCAGGCTGTAGTGATACTCTAATTCGAATACCAGTACACTTCTAGTCTAGACCTGCATGGGCCACCACTAAAAACGTGTCACGACCCACACCCACTGTGAGGGTACGAGAACGTAACAACGCGCAGCCTACGCCGCAGTGTCGGCGGTAGAACGCTGTCCTAGGTCAACAATCAACTAGCAATATTTCTAAACAGTTTATACTCCCCGAATGGGGGTGACATAGCAGTAAACTCAATCACAACTAAGGAAGAGATAGCACGATATGAAATAGATCTCAAGGAAATAAATAGATGAAAACTAGTCTAAGATAATCCTAGCAATATCCAGAAGTACAAACTCAGCTACAGCATGAAAGAATATATACAACTCTGAACTCCAAATAAAGTCTAGCTAAACATGTCTCATGACTACATAAAAGATAGATAAGCCTAACTAATCTAGTCTAGGCAATCGGGGTGATATCCTCAGCTAGAGCTGGGTCCTCCTGAGGGTCCAGCTCGCAGGTATCATCTAAGGCTGCCCCGTAGTAAGTGTCCAGACCAGCCTCCTCCTCGTCCTCTGTAATATTTTCAACAGGTCTAGTCAGGACATGAGCGAGTACAATACATCTCAACAGTTCATAGCAGGTTAGAAAATATAATCATGCAGTAAAGTAAGATACAGGTGCTGAAGAATACAGTATGTAAACAGAGAGAAAGAACTGTAATAGAAATATCTACTATAAGTAAGGAACTAATAGTGGCTAGTGAGTCAGAGTACAGGATAGCACATGTGAACATGACAAATTTATACATGATCTACACTAAAGAGTTGTACATGATCTACACTACTATAGAATTGTTCACATGACTACTAGCACTCCCCCGTTCCCCAATTAATACACAAGGATCTAAGCATGTTATGTTATTGTACATGATATCACATGGGGCCCTTGAAAGGGTGCACATGATAGTATACATGAAGGCTCTGTGAACATGAGAGTACATGGTTCACAAGAGTGTATATGTATGGTGAAAGCACAGGAGTACATGATGAAAGTGAAACGCACATGACATAATGTACCCGATGCTCTCGAGGGGATAACATCGCATGAAGAGATCCGTATAGTACTAATCCATAATAATGTCGTGACAGCACAAGTAAAGTAATTTAATACAGGAAATAATTCTAAGCAGGATATGAAATGATCAGAGAATGTACTCGCCTGGTATCTGAGTGTCCTATATGAAAGTACTGTCCGAGGAGTGGTGTCTGGCTCCTAATCAAAAAACACAAGTCACAACTAGTCCAAAATGGTAAAATGAAGTCCTACTATGCATTCTACATGATTCTAGGTCAATCTAGGCCAAAGTCAACTCTTGGTCAACCAAGTGTCAATCCAAGTCAACTATGGTCAAACTAGGTCAACCAAGTCTAAATTAGGTCAAACTAGTCTACACTAGTCTATTCTAGCTCTAAATAAGCTATACAAGACCATTCTAGACTTTCTAGGCAAACAGATTCACATATATGCCATAGGATGTATCATGCCTATAAGCCACCCCTAACACAAGGCTATATGTCATTATCTCACCCAGATAATACTACACCTATGATATATTATCTAACACATTCATAGACAAACACTAGCATTAAGTTACCTATATACCTATACATAGGTATAGGCACATTCACATAGATATCTATATTACATACCTTACTATAGGTTATAATACATATATACAAATAGATATACATTACTCTATATATACACATTACATAGGTTATAGTGCAATTATTAAGAAACAACACATTATATATACATATATATATACATATATATATATATATATATATATATATATATATATATATATATATATATATATATATAGCTCAACATATATACATATAGGTAAATATTACATATATTATATATGTATATCTACTATATACATAAACTCACCTATGTGAAGACTAGGGAATATTTATAGAGAGAATGAGAGAGAGGGTGCATGTGTGTGTCATGTGAGTGTCAATAGTGAATGGGGGGGGGGGGGGACTGAAACATGACAGGAATTGGGGATAGGTGTGAAGGGTGTATGTGTGTAATGTGAGAACATGTATGTGTGATACATGGGTGCAATGGTGTGTGTGAATAATACAAGAGGACTGCATATGTGAATAAAAGTCTGTGTTAGAGTAAACAAGAAAAACAAGAGAACAATGCACAGTAAATCAGCAAGGAGAAAAGGGATCAAAGCAATCAAAACTGAACCCAAATAATTTCAGAAACTGCATAACAGTTTCCAGTTTTTTCAATCCTCATTTTGACTCCCACACACCACCAAATCACACAAAAATCGATACTCAGCTAGTAAACCCATAGGGGAACAATAACTGGTACTAAAACCAATGTTTATGTAGTAATCAAATAGGTTAAAAAGGTGTCAAACTTGGATTTTAAAAACTGGAAACAGAAAATGGGTATTTAGTATCATAAATTGGAAAATTGGAAATTAGCTAATGAAAAATTATTAAAAATCAAAATAAAGAGTTGGTAACATAAATATATGATGCATACATGCTATATGTGGTGTTTGTGTCCAAACAAAAGGACACAAATGTGTCCAAATGAAACAGGACACGAAACAGTGCACACAGGCACTGTTTCAGTGCACTGTGTCGTGCACGTGTGCACGCGTGTCGTGCACACGACACATCACGAATTAGGCCACGTGCTCGTGCACTCGTGTACACCTATACTAGGGCTAGGACTAGGTCTACCTGCACCATGTCCTAGTGTCTACGTGTCCGACTTATACGTGCGTATCAGTGCTCGAAAACACATGCGCACTACACAGGCAAATTCCCGTGCGTCGAGGATTTCTTCCTCGATACGCCACATGGGCCCACGAAATTTGACACGTGGAGTGTCAGTGGGTGCCCCGAGACTCCCCTAAAATCTCGTGTCAAAACTCGCCGTGTCGTGTCCGGCACAACCCCCGAACAGCAGGGCATGCTGCCCCCGAGCGCGCGCGAGCGTGTCCCCGTGTCCAAAATGACACGACACATGCCCGAATTCATCTCAGTGCATAAGAAACGTGTAAGCGACACTGAATAGCAAATTTACATTCAAAAACATTTCGAAAATAACACAAACAATACCTCAGTGGCATTCCATCAAACACCACGTGTCCAGTTTGGACACGAAAGAACACGAAAACTTAGGGTTTCCTATTCATACTGTTAGGTTAGGTCTAGGGCTCCCTAATCATGAAGACAAAACAAAATTTCATGGAGAAATAAGAAAGTTACCTAATGATGAACTTTCAAGAAAAAACCCCAATCAATAGCTCTTCTCTTGATGTCCCAATCCAAACAAATCAACCTCAAACTGAAATAAAACTCAAATAGCAGCAAGAACACTAATATTAGGATCCAATGCAACTTGTTTGGGAGAAAAAGGATCAAAAATAGATTTTCTATGGGTTTTTTAAACATGGAGACTCACCTCTTTCTTCTCTTGCAATAAATTCCTAAAGAAGAGGCTTAGCCCTAGATTTTAGGAGAAATTATATAGTAGGGGAATCCCTAGGTGGGCTAAGTTAGCTGGACAAAATTGTTAGGGTTAGGGTTTGGGCACTTGACTAATGGGCTTTGGGCTTAGCCATGAATCAATGACTTAAAAATCACAAGTCATGACTTGTGGTCAAAATCCTTCCATTCAAACTCAATATTCCTAGTTGGTTTCCCAGACTAGGGTATGGTTAACTAAACTTGACCTAGGATCTCATATCTAGTCAAATCCAACCTAACTAGGGTTAGGTCACAAAGTCAAAGCTAGTCAAAGTCAACCTAGTCAACCCTTATTCAAACATTTCTAAAATAATTTCTAAAAATTCCCATAAATTCAAATAAATTCTAATAAATTTAAATTACCCCAAAAATGTTAAAATACCCTCAAACTAGAAATGTGGTAGTGACACCTTGTATCGCTCTACTTTTCCTTCTGGAGTCTCCTTCACTGTGTACACCCATTTGCATTCCACAGCTTTCTTCCCTTTGGGTAATAGAACCAGCTCCCATGTCATATTTTTCTCTAGTGCCCCAAGTTCTTCCATCATTCTAGCTTTCCATCTTGGATCTTTTTTGCTTCCTGTCAACACTTAGGCAAAGAAGTAGAGTCTAACGATACAATGAAGGCTCGATAATTTAGAGAAATGTTAGAATAAGACAAGAAGTTGGCAATGTCATGTTCATATTCATCATACCGACTAGGAGCCTTACCCGCATTGATGCGAGAAGATCTCCTTAAGGGATCAATAGGTGGTGGAGAGATCATACCATCCGAGTCGGAGAGATCCACATCAGAATCAGAGTGATTCAGTATGGGAGCAACATCTTCAAGAGTTGGGGCAGGAGTAGACGAGGGACTTGGTACAGTAGGAACTGGCAGGGACTTGGTACAGTACGCACTGACGGCACAGTACTGGACTTCTGCAGCTCTTTTTCCCTTGTCTGTTTCTCTTCCTGCGTAACATATATATCTTTTTCTTCATTCTTCGTATCGGAGTCACTGCTCTTGCCTTCTTTTATCCAATTTTCTACGACCGGGCATGGGACTGATCCGACTACCACGTTTGAACTTATTATCTCCCCTTCACGTCTAACACCCATTGTGTTAGATGTGTCACCAAACGCTGAACCTTTATCCGAACCATAGTATGGTTCCTGCTCTCTGAATGTAACGTCTACGCTTACAAACAGCTTTCGCTCAACTGGACTCCAACATGCATATCCCTTCTGAGTCACCGTGTACCCGACAAAGATATACTTAACCGCTCTAGGATCCAGTTTGCCAACTCCTAGCCTATTATCTTGGACAAAACACACACATCCAAATACTTTCGGTGGAACAGTGTACGTTGTTGCACCAGTAAGCATCTCCAACGGCGTCTTCCAGTACAATACCTGGGATGGCAATCTGTTGATGAGATAAGAGGCCGTCAATACAGTCTGCCCCCATAAGTGCTTCGGGACATTCATAGCCAGCATCATCGTCCGTACGACCTCCAACAGGTGCCTATTCTTCCGTTCGACCACACTATTTTGTGCTGGTGTATAGGCACATGAAGTTTGATATAGTATTCCATGAATGGATAAATACTCAGCAACCCTCTTATTAGTATACTCCGTCCCATTGTCAGACCGTAGACACTTAATTTTGGTGGTATACTGTGTTTTCATCCGACGATGAAAATCCCGAAAAGCCTCAAAGACGTCACTTTTATTCTTCATAAGGTAGACCCGTGTCACACGGGTATAACAGTCAATAAAAGTGATGAACCATCAAAAACCGTTAATACCAGTTGTAGGACAAGGGCCCCATACATCCGAATGTATCATATCGAATACAGCTGAACTCTTATTCCTCGAGCTCACATACGTGCTTCTGGTATATTTTCCTAGCTCACATGTATTACAAAATAACTTTTCTTTATTAGCCCTTTGATATAAGGACGGAGATATTCAACTAATAACTTTGAAGGAAGAAAGCCCGACATGCTGGTGGTGGAGGAGCAATTCGTCTTCTACACTGCGACGTGAAGCGTCCGGTTTGTGCGTCTGCAACTAGAGATGCCAATGCTTTGTCCAATCCAGTCCTATCCAAGTACCATAGCCCCTTATGCCATGTGCCAGTCCCGAGTCGTCGTCTTGTCCCCTTTTCCTGAAAAGTTACCTTAGGAATGTCAAAGGAAACAATACAGTTTAGATATAGGATAATGGCACTAATAGATATAAGATTGACATGAAAAGATGGAACATGTAAGACATTGGTGAGAGTGATGGAAGGGTGCATGCGATAGTGCCTTTACCCATTACAGGTCTGGAGTTACCATCAGCAGTTTGAATGCTCCCCGGCGTCGGTAGGTGAATATAGTCCTGGAACTCACCGCGGGATCCCGTGACATGGCGAGATACCCCAGAGTCCATAATCCAACCTGGCTGATGGATAGATGCAAGAGCACGTGCAGGTAAACCTATGCTGGTTTGGGCAAAGCAAGTGATGTGATCCTCCGAGGTAGATGATACCCCAAGAGTGACTTGACTATCATCTGAACCCAGCTTCGTGCTTCGTAACCATGCAAGGAACTCCCTCTTAAGAGGCATTATTTCAGCCAGTTGGTTTTCTCCCCCTTCTTTCGTCAGATTTGCTTTGTGTCCTCTAAAATAATTTCCCTTTCTACCAGCATATCCGCCTCTACCACCACGACGGCCTCTACGGCCCCGTTCGCGATCACTTGACTGACTTTGCAGGAGTTTAGGATAAAATCTAATATAATATCCTGAGTCACCACAGTTGTAGCAGACACCGCCCACAAAGGAAGGCTGATTGAATACGGCAAGGGCAGACTTGTCAACAGCAACTTGTTCCCCTAGAAGTAGCCCTTGTTGGGCATCAACTTCAATCGAGCTTCTTCTTGCACCTTGGCAACTATGGCTTCTTTCAAGGATGGAAGCTGGGTTTGTGCTAGAAGAACATTTCTTCTCAGCTCAAACACAGAATTGAGCCCCTTTAAAAACTTCATCATCCACTTATGCGAAATATAATCTAGGAACATCTGAAAATATTTTACAAATGTTGGTTCGACCTATGCATCTTTCATCCCAAGAGGATCATAGTGATCCAGATCAGACCAGTACTTCTTCAACAGAGCTGCGTACTCAGAGATGGTACGTTCGTCTTGTGCCACCCTATCGAGTTCATCCTGCAGTTGGAAGACCCGCATAGGGTTGCCCTAGCCTGAGTAGATATCCTTCAAATTCTGCCATATATCAGCAGCAGACTCTATCACCTCTATATTGTCCGACACCTGGTCGGTCAATGAGGCTGTCAACTACCCAGCCACTACGTTGTTGACAATCTTCCAAACCGTAAACTACTTTGAGGAGGGGTCGACTGGGGCCTTGGTTTGGCCATTAACATAGCCAACCAAGCCACGTCCCTTTAGCGTCCGCATTGCCTACCGCGACCACTTCAAGTAGTTAGACGTTCCTTCCAACTTTATCTCCAGCTTTTCCAACTTTTCCATTTTGTAGGGTGACAGATCCATATCAGTATGGGTCACACGTGGGGTCACCTCGGTTAATCTCTTTGATAAGATATCATCAACCAAGGCCTTCATCTCTTCTGTCGTCAATTTACCACCGATTGAATCTATTGCGTCTTCAACTATGATTCGTCGTCTTCATCGTCGTCTTCGTCGTCGTCAAAGTCTTCAACAGAGACTTGACGAATGCATTGTGAACTTGGCCAACACCGACGACGCATGTAGATTCTGACATAAAAATTGGGGATGGAAAACAAATACAACATTTGACAATTCCATACGGCAGAATCTAGGAACAGATGATACAAATAAAGCATTTGACTTTTATCTGTCTTCGAAATACGCCCTTTTTTCTTTCTTCTTTTCCTCTTTTTTTTCTCTCTCTTTTTTTGAAAAGATGGCTAGGGTTAGGGTTTGGATGGGGATGGAGCGACTATGGTTAGGGTTAGGTTTTGGATGGGGCGGCAAGGGTTAGGGTTAGCATATGCGAGTGTGGTAGCAGCAGGTGGGGTGTAGCAGTAGGGGGTTCGGCCCGGGTGGGGGTCGACAAGGGGGGTTCGGCCAGGTGGGGTGGGTCGGCAGGGAGGGGTTCGACCAGGGAGGGGTACGAAAAAATGAACTTTGTAAGCACTTCCAACACTACCAAAATACAGTAAATTAGCGACAGAACATTAGCGACGGATATTGTCCGTCGGCGATAGCGGCGGCTTTGTGACAACTAGCCGACGGAGTACCGACGACAAGCCGTTACATTTTTTATTTTATTTTTAGGGGAAGAAAAGGTCACTCATCTGTCGATAGGGCGTCAGAGATATAACGACGGATATTTTTCCGTCGCTATGCAGTCGATTATTTGGCAGGAATTGTGGGGAAGGCGGGACAGTTCTTCGACTATGTAGCGACGGATATTCCGTCGGCAAGCATCAAAAAAGTGACTAACGGTCGACGGATAAAAATTCGTCGCTAGTCCGTCGCTAAATATACGTTCCAGACATAAATTGAAATGATGGGGGAACTTTTCATATTTCCCCTAAATTCACTCTCTCTCCTCTCTCTCTCTCTCTCTTTTGCGGCTTTGGTGATCGACGTCGGCGTCCTCTCCTCTCTCTCTCCCGAAGGTAATCCCCTCTCTCTCTCTTTCTCTCGCGGTGTCGTAGGGGCAGCGGGGGCGGCGGGCTTGGGGCGGGGGCGTCGGGGGCTATGCGGCGTGGGGCGGGGGGTTGTGGGTGGCGGGGCTGCGAGGGCAGCGTACTTGGGGCTGGGGGCGTCGAGGGCTGGGTGGCAGGCTTGGGGCGGGGGCGTCGGGGGCTGGGCGGCGGGCTTAGGGCGGGGGCTGGACAGCGGGCTTGGGGCGGCGGCGTCGGGGGCTGGGCGGCAGATTTGGGGCGACGGGCTTTAGTCGGAGGCGACGGAGGGCTTTGCTTCTCAAATTCATCTGAGTTTATATATTAGCTAAATAATGTGTTATCCATATTGGGTGTTATCCATTAGTTTGGTGGTATTTTGATTAGTAAATGTGAATATGGAGTTTGGGTTCATGGTGTATATGTTCACTGTGTCATGGACAGTACGAGTTCTTCATCTACCTTCTTTGTTAAGAATATCCTTGGGACATTTGTTTCACCAAAGTCACTGAATAAGTGAAGTTTTTTTTTTCTAAAAAAACCGACCCTTAGAGTGTATCAGTTGTGTGCTTCTATATAGATGTATATATCTATACATCTAACTATGATATACATTTGTGTATGTGTGCTTTAGAGAGTGAGGAATGAAGGCAGGCCTACCATGCCTATTAGCATGCAGGACGGCTTGGGGTGTAATGTGTGAGTGTAGGCATGATAGGAAATATAGGTAATGCTAGTGTAACTAGACTAAGGTAGTGCTTGCTAGATAGTAAGAACACTCTAGTATCCTAACCAAGTTAATTTTAGCCTAGATATTTAGGATATAGCTCCCATATCCTAGAAGTGGACTCTTGTAATTTACAAATAGATAGATTGACTCAGTTTGATTAATTGACCTATAATGACTCTAAAACTTGATTTGCTGCTGCAAGCATACAACACCACAATGATGACCAGGACTCAGTTTGATTAATTAGGGACATGTAGTCCCTGCAGCCATTCGACTGTCGAGGCAGAAACTATGGTACGATATGGTGATCAGGACATAGTCCCTGCAGCCATTCGACTGGCGAGACAGAAACTATGTAGCCGTAGATAAAGTTGACTGTCCTCCGACCCTCATCGCTCGGCAATGATGATATGACAGCCTATCACTATATATTATATAGTAGTAGATGATGTCGTAGTATTATATTATGTGAGTTCATCTTGATTCTGTTACATTCTTCAGATACTAGATACGATAAGAACATATACTACACCATATGTACAGAATATAGATGATTCACACTAATATATGCTAGAATGAATCTTGGGTTGTGGTCTGAGCCATCCGTTCTCACACTTGGCCAAAAATCAAATTTTTTGTACTTTATCTGCTTTCGAAAATGTACTCAAATTACATGATGGTTCCTTTAGTTAGCTTGCTCATGTTACAATTATATTATTTGTGAATATCGATCTTACCAGATGACACCCATGATCCGAGGAGCGGTACGTCGTTTGAGGGAAACAGTGAATGCTGGGGTGGCTCCTCCTACTGTTAAGAAGAAAGTGGCACCGGTAGCTAGTGAGACCGGGAGTTCTATTCATCTAGCACCGTTAGCTAGTGAGACCAGGAGTTCTATTCATGCAGCACTTGCAAGGGACTACATCTCTCCTCACGCTAAAGATCCCACTTATTCGAGGTGGTTGCATGATCGTATTACTGAACGTTTGCGTGAGCTGCGTGGTTCTCATTAGCTATTAGTACTTATTTGTATTGGACTATTTGTATTGGATTGTTTTTGTATTAGACTATTTGTATTGGACTACATATATGAATTAGTACTGTGTCAATCTCTGGATTGTATTGGACTATGACATGGTGATCAGGACATAGTCCCTGCAGCCATTCGACTGACGAGACAAAAACTATGTAGCCGTAGATAAAGTTGACTGTCCTCCGACCCTCATCCCTCGACATTGATGATACAACAACCAACCAGAGAGGATACTCTGAGAGATCTATCTGAGTAGGACGTATACTTTGAGAGATCACCTTTACAAGAATGATATCAATAGTGGAATTGAGTGTTGGAGGAGATATTATCAGAGTATACGTCCTACTCAGATGGGTCTCTCACCGTTACTATTTTTTTCTGACAGCATGGTGGATATGCTCCGTCAACAGATTCTTGCTCCGAGCCAAAACTTTGCCCCGGAGCTCAAGTGGACATCCTTCGAGTGAGAGGATCCTGACAGCATGGTGTTCTTCTTTGTCAAAGTATCTGTGCTCGTCCCACAACCAATGTGGGACGAGCACGGATACTTTGACAAAGGAGACCACCATGCTGTCAGGAACCTCTCACTCGAGCTCCATACGAAGGATGTCTACTTGAGCTCCGGGGCGGGGCAAAGTTTTGGCTCAGAGCAAGAATCTGTTGACGGAGCACATCCACCATGATGTCAGAAAAAAATAGTAACGGTGAGAGACCCATATGAGTAGGACGTATTCTCTGATAATATTTCCTCCAACACTCAATCCTACTACTGATATCATTCTTGTAAAGGTGATCTCTCAGAGTATACGTCCTACTCAGATGGATCTCTCAGAGTATCCTCTCCGGTTGGGTTGTGTTCTGAGCCATCCGTTCTCACACTTAAAACACATGTGAATTAGAACTGTGTTTTGTATTTTTGGCGAACCCAAGTATTGGATTCTGTATTTTGTATTTTGGTTTCTGTATTTTGGCTCCAGCTCCATTTGCATTAATCTACAGTACGACACGGTGATCAGGACATAGTCCCTGCAGCCATTCGACTGGCGAGGCAGAAACTATGTCGTCGTAGATAAAGTTGACTATCCTCCGACCCTCATCCCTCGGCAATGATGAAACGACAACCTATCACTATATCTTATATTGTAGTAGATGATGTTTTAGTATTACATTATGTGAGTTCATCTTAATTCTGTTATATCCTTCAGATACTAGATACGATAAGAGCATATACTACACCGTATGTACAGAACATAGATGATTCACACTAATGTATGCTAGAATGAATTTTGGGTTGTGTTCTGAGCCATCCGTTCTCACACTTGGAGATAAATCAAATTTTTGTCAAAGTATCCGTGCTCGTCCCACCATCGGGCAATCGAACTCCTCCTCCTCCTTAAAGTATTATAATTAAGAAAATTTGGAATATTTGTGGGAATTTTAGAATATTTGTGCTATGATCGGATTATAACGACGGATATAAGGTTACTCTTCAGGATAATTGATGTCTATTTTATATTAATTTGGTTTGGTCTATATGATTCTTGGATAATTGGTGTGCATTAAATTCGTATGTGCATATTTGGTTTATGTGATTCTTGGATAATTGATGTGCATTATATATTTGGTCTATGTGATTGTCGGATAATTGGTGTGGATTATATATTGGTTTGGTTTATGCATATTTTTGTGAACATGAAAAGTGCTGTAATTTTCAAAAAATTCTCAATTAGCGACGGACTAGTGACCGGTTAGCGACAGATATTTCCAGCTTCATTTGCATTAATCTACGGTACGACATAGTGATCAGGACATAGTCCCTGTAGCCATTCGACTGACGAGGCAGAAACTATGTAGCCGTAGATAAAGTTGACTGTCTTCCTACCCTCATCCCTCGGCAATGATGATACGACAACCTATCACTATATCTTATATAGTACTAGATGATGTTTTAGTATTATATTATGTGAGTTCATCTTGATTCTGTTATATCCTTCAGATACTTGATACGATAAGAACATGTAATACATCATATGTATAGAACATAGATGATTCACACTAATGTATGCTAGAATGAATTTTGGGTTGTGTTCTGAGCCATCCGTTCTGATCAAGCATCTTCCTTCTTCTCTCCTCCACTATGGTTTTTGACCCATCTGCTCCTTCCTACTTCCCTTCTTCTTATTTGACTCTCTCAGCCATATATGATATCCACCTCAAGTATAGAGTCGGGGAAGAAGAAGTGGGCAGGAAGAGGAGGGGGAAGCAGCACAGCCGGCGGCATGACCCGAAGGAAGTACAGAGGTTTTCTTCAACATCCGTAGAAGAACTATAAGGATATATCTTTTCACAATATGTCACCTTGTCAAAGACCCTTAATGTGATTATCATGTTACTGCGGTGTCGAAAGACTAACATGTCATAATTTTTAAGTCATGTGTTTTGACATAATCCTCCCAACTCTTTCCTCCTATGTAGTAATCTAGTATTACTACATAGCAGGAAAGAGTTTGGAGGATTATGTGAAAACACATGACTTAGAAAACTATGACATATTAGTTTTTCAACACCGCGGTAACATGGTTGTCATATTAAGGGTCTTTGACAGGTGACATATTGTAAAAAGATATATCCTTATAGTTCTTCTACGGATGTTAAAGAAAACCTCTGTACTTCCTCTGGGTCATGCCGCCGGCTGTGCTGCTTCCCCCTCCTCTTCCTGCCCACTTCTTCTCTCCCGACTCTGTACTTGAGGTAGATATCATATGTGGCTGAGAGAGTCAAATAAGAAGAAGGAAAGTAGGGAGGAGCAGATGGGTCCATAACCGTGGTGGATGAGAGGAGAATGAAGATGCTTGATCAGAACGGAGGAATTGATGGATGAAAGAGAACTAGAAAGCACTGATCCTTTCTGTTGTGAGAACTGTGAAGATTAAAAAAGGAGAGGGGGGGTCTTTGATTTTTGCGTTCATCATTATTAGAGGGAGCAGCACTGGAAAAGTTGTGACGTTGATAGCATGAGAGAGGGAGAGGGTGAATGGAGGGAGGGAAGTGGTTGCATGCCTTTGGCTCACTCAAGCGATATTTCTGCGTCATCTGGTGGCGCTCCTCCAGCTCCGGGTCCAGCTCCAGGCGATCAGTAGTTTTATTTTTTTATTTTTGGACTGTACTATATTTTTGACTTTGTACGTATTTGGGGATATTCAGTTTTTTCGTTGAGAATACTGAGTTTGTACGTATTTGCATTAATTTACGGTACGACATGGTGATCAGGACATAGTCCCTGCAGCCATTCGACTGGCAAGGAAGAAACTATGTCGTCGTAGATAAAGTTGACTGTCCTCCAACCCTCATCCCTCGGCAATGATGATACGATAACCTATCACTATATCTTATATAGTAGTATATGATGTTTTAGTATTACATTATGTGAGTTCATCTTGATTCTGTTATATCCTTCAGATACTAGATACGATAAGAACATATACTACACCATATGTACCGAACATAGATGATTCACACTAATGTATGCTAGAATGAATTTTGGGTTGTGTTCTGAGCCATCCGTTCTCACACTTGGAGATAAATCGATTTTTTGTCAAAGTATTCGTGCTCGTCCCACCACCGGGCAATCGAACTCCTCCTCCTCCTTAAAGTATTGTAATTAAGAAAATTGGGAATATTTATGGAAATTTTGGAATATTTGTGCTATGATCGGATTATAACTACGGATATTAGGTTACTCTTCAGGATAATTGATGTCTATTTTATATTAATTTGGTTTGGTCTATATGATTCTTGGATAATTGGTGTGCATTAAATTCGTATGTGCATATTTGGTCTATGTGATTCTTGGATAATTGGTATGCATTATATATTTGGTCTATGTGATTGTTGGATAATTGGTGTGCATTATATATTGGTTTGGTTTATGCATATTTTTGTGAACAGGAAAAGTGCTACAATTTTTTTTCAAAAAATTCTCAGTTAGCGACGGACTAGTGACCGATTAGCGACGGATATTTCCAGTTTTCGACTACCTTTCGACGGAAGTTTCGTCGTTAACTGGAGATTTGAAACTATTTCCAGGTAGCGACGTGTGGTCGATGGAATATCCGTCGACGACGTTCTGGTGGTATATAGTTCGACGGAATAGCGACAGAAAATCCGTCGACTAGGTTCTGGAAAAGCTTGACATTTCCAGAAAATTGGTGACGGATAATCAGCCACAAATTAGTCGCTGTCTCGACAGTCTTGCGATAGAAATCCGTCGCCAAGGTTCTGGAAATGTCAAGTATTTTCAGAACATGATCGACGGAATAAAGTATTCCGTCGCTAATCGTCTTTTGTTAGCGACGGTGATCGACGGACTAGCGACGAAACAATACCCTCTGATACACTGTTATGACGGCTTACCGACGGACTATCCGTCGCTAGCGTCTACACAGTTAAGTATTTAATACTTGAAATGGACGAAAGCCCGTCGGAAAGTCGTCGCTAATGCATCGTATTGTGAAGATAAAAAGTCGTCGCTATTTTGTCCCTCGTCGACTACTTAGCGACGGACCGTTATTAGCGACGAGCTGATTGCCGACGGATTATTTTGGCCAAGATCCGTCAGTGATCGGTCGCTAATACTGATTGCCGACGGATGGACGACGGATGTGGCCGTCGCTAAATGGACATATTTTGGTAGTGCAAAGAAGGTGCAAAAACAACAAAAAATTGGAGGCGTTGCACAGCAGGTCCGGTAGGGGGTTCGGGGGGTGCTGCACAGCAGGTCCGGTGGGGAGGGGGTCCGGGGGTGCTGCATAGTAGGTCCGGAGGGGGACAGGTCCGGGGGCGCTACAAAGCAGGTCCGGGGGACAGGTCCGAGGGCGCTGCACAGCAGGTCCAGGGGGGGGGCAGGTCCGGGGGTGCTGCACATCAAGTCCGGGTGGTGGGGGGAAAGAAGGAAAAAAATCTTCTTTTTTGTGGAAGGGTTATGGCTCTGATACCATGTAGAGAATAATAATGAGATTTTATTGATAGGCTATTGCCACTACTTATAGAGGGTCCAACTCCTCTTCACAATACATCTTCCGATATGGGACAAAAGTCCCTTATTGGTTCTCAACAAATTTAAATTTTATTTTAGAACAAACTCAACATTCACTTTCCTAATTTTGATCCTATTTAAATCCTTGGAGATATATCTTGGTGTATCATTTAATTGGGGTAGCAAATATTAACTAAATCTTACCAAAACAAACCCATATCTCCAAAAGTATTTTCCCTACTCAAAACCAGTGCCCCCTCCCTTTTTCTTGGATGGATATATATAAAATATTAGAAAACTAATAGACCTTTTTCCATTTTTGTACTTTTCTAAACCCTTCATAACCGACCCGTTCAACCACTACACCACCTTCATCTCGAACCTAAGACAGCCCCATAACACCCCAACACCTTCCTAAGGAGCCACAACACCTAATTTTGTTGGTACGAGGTGTAGAAGTCACCCAAAATCGATTGCACTGGGATAAAACTTCACAGCAGGTATGCTGATTTGTGAATAGGTTTTCATCTATTTTCTGGTGTCCATTTATCGCAAAACAAAAATTAAAATTTAGATCTACGTGACTATTTTGATCTCCAATTGGCCATCTACGTGGTTCTACACGGTTTGTCCGAGGAGTCAATTTTACGAACGTGTGTCCAGGCTGAACCAATTATGTTGCGTGCGATTTTTTGATGATTTGCAGAGCACTTCACCACTCTATATTTTTGGGTAGTATTCTAGACACCTTGGTCTATCCATCTAATAACTTTTGTGTTATTTGGTTGAGTTTACATATTCTATTAAATTCTGTTTTTATCGTGTTGTTGTCGGAACATCAAAATACCTAGAATTTAAATTTCCTTTAGACTCGAAACTATATAAGACTTTTCCAAAATAATTTTTCTGAGTACTTTACCATGGAAATCATATTTTTATGTACTTTAGAGAATTTTTCCAAAATTTTTAATTGATTAAAATTGGTTGTTTCGTGTACAAAACTATTAGACAAGTCGGTGAATATGATATATGATCAATATGAGACTTGGATACCTATTTTATTATGAATAAATAGACTAAATTTTATTATAAACATTATATTTTTTCAAGAAATAAATAACTCTTTTTCTTACTTTATAAAAATATTACTTTGTCATATAGATTTAATACTATATGTCAGATTGTGTTAAATAGGTAATGTGACTAATATAGTAGAATATATTAATTAGGTCTATATATGGCACTTTCGTATATGGTATGATATAGACATTTCATTGATAGTTAAAATTATTTATCTAGATGTACGTGACCGTGTTAGCGAGGATCCCGGAGTCGTACCATCGTACTATACACTTGGAGACTACAACGCAAGTTTACCTTGCCAATGTTACAGTTTATCATCCTATCTTTATTTGTTACATTTTGTTTTCTTGATTCATTATCATTGAGGATGTATGATTAGTTGATACTTCGCGTTCATATTATATTCGGGTATCGATGATATTTTGTAGCCATTTAGTATCAACACTAGGCATCGCGTATATTTTATTCGTGTGCATTGACACATAGCCATATGACACTGACACGATTCATGATATAGAGTCTACTTGATTATTCGTAGTTATAGACTTCATGATAGGATAATATATTGTTACTTGCACTTGTGATTTATTGATTGGACTTGACTCGACTTGCTAGATCTAGCCATGGCGTGGGGAGAACATTACTGACATATCAGGTCATTTTATTGCTTAACCTCATTACCATATTGGAACTTATTTTCTATACTATTTCTTGCCATTGTCTCTTTAACAGAGCTCTAGTATTATTTTATTACTTGCGCACAATATGGTGCCTTAGGTGTTTACCTGCTGAGGAGCTTGTGAGCCTCAGTGGTTGAAGCCTGATATCCAGAACATATACTCACGTGCATATCACTTAGACTGGATATGCTAGATACACTTAGATTATATTTTCCTTTATTGTTTCATTGGCATGTATATCATGTATCTTGCTATGTCTCCTGAAGACCTAGTCATTTCTCAGGTATAGACGAAGTGGAGTTAGTTGATGGTCATGACGATGTTGCTATATTCGATTCAAGTGTTTTATTGTGCCTTTATATTTTATCTATTATTCATATTATGCTATTAGACTGTTTTATAAAACTATATCGTTCTTTGGGTCTAATCGAACATGTATGTTATTGTGCTGTAGACCATGACACATATGGTTTGTTCTTAAATTTACTTATTCTATGGATTGAGATAGGTATCTGTAAGATGATTTGATAGGTAGTTTTAGAAACCAAGACAACTCATACATATTCGAGTAGGGCTGGAGTCCACTTGATACGTAGCTGGCATGTATACGCATTACTTGTCCTATGTATTTTGGGACTGGAGTGTTACAACGAGGCTAGGCCTCTATGCCAAATATGGCAGTAGGCCTAGGCCTCAACACTATGTTTGCTTTGCGCAAACTACTAGGAGCAGAACTAGTATTCAGTGCTAAGTTTGCTTCGTGCAAAAAGCTATTAGCGGAGCTAGGCTTAAAGTACTAAGTTTTATTCGAGCAAACTGCTAGCAGCAGAGCCAGGCTTACAGTACAAAGTTTGTTTCGCGCAAATTTCTAGTAGCGGACCTAGGCCCCAGATCTTAGTACTAAGTTTGCTTCATAAAAAATGTTAACATCGAAGCTAGGCTATATCAATATAGTTTCTCAGGGTGTTTCATGGAACTAAATTTGTAGTGTTAGGTTCCGTGGAACTATATTTTGTTGGCTCGCAAAATCATACAATTGTTAGTTACAACTAATTGCGACAATCTTTAAGTTTTTGGAATGTACTTCACTAAAATAATTTATAAATATATGTATAGTTAGACGTGATAAAGATATTTGATCATAAATGTCAATATCTAAGAATTTATAAAATTGTAATCAATATTATCCTAATTTAGAATATTGCCTAGATTTGTAGGAAACTAATTGGCTACTATATATTGATAGTTACCTATTCTAGAGACATTATTACAGGAGATTAATTACGTACTAAGGATTGGTCGTTACCTATTTTAGATTGATTGTATTGTATATATTCAAGTTGATTTAACATAATAAATAAGTAATAATTCTCCAATATTACCTTCTCTTCTACAATTCGCCATAGTATCAGAGCCATCTTCTTCACCGAATGGATTAAGGATCCAATGATCGCCGGGACGCACACCAACCATCTTCTTCTATTGTCTACTACTTATTCTTTAGGTAGAACAAGTCATGTGATAGGCTGGCTTACATGCCTTAATAGTTCTCAGACATTTTGAATGTTTAGCGTACTTACAGGAAGCATGAGTAGCGCAGTACTACAACAGAGCGTAGTACTCCATGCTAGTGGGGGTGACGCCACAAGAGGTACCTAGAGAGGGTAAAGCCTTGGCTTCGGGACATGTCATAGTACGTAGCACCATACATAAGCCTAATGTTGTAGAATGAAGAATGGTAGGAAGCACTACTAAGAGGCTGATAACCTCATGTTATAGTGGTGTGACACCACCAAGAGGTAAATATAAAGCTTCATTTCGCGAGCCATGTCACAGCTGCATAATACCGCAAGGAAGCGCAAGGCTTCATGCTGGGTAGTAAGGTACTACAAAGATGATGGTGTCCTCATGCTATAATAGTATAACATCACGATGAGGTATAGCCCCGGCTTTGGGCCATGTAATTGCGGCATAGCACCGCAATGAACTGTAAGGCTTCATGCCATGACTCTTTAAAAAACTCACCTAGATAATGGAACCAGATATAGGTTGTATCTTGAGGGTAAGCTTGTAGACACCCAATATACATACACCAAAACCAGGCCATCACATGGCCTTTAATGTGCAATCTAAAGAACAGTTGATGTCGTTGTTCGAGTGGAAAGAATTGGAGCTATAGTGCAAAATTGAAGGCTTAGTCCATTCTTATCATACTGTTATTTAACCCATACGAGAAGATATAAGTCGAAGCGCCATCTATCCTAATACATGATAGTTCCATGTGGGAAGTTTTCCAAGAAGAAAAAAGGATTAACTCCTCAAAAAAAGAATTTATTCTTTTTGTCATTTTATGTACATTAGGAGCTAAGCTCAGAGCTTAGCAACTCGAACTCAGACTCGGACTCTAGCTCTAGGGTGCATAGTGGTGCTTTTATGGCACTTTTTACTTAACACGTCAATATTATCGTATGGTGCTTGTGCGCATTTGTTGCGCTCATGCGCTCGTTTTATGCACGAGTCGCATGAGGGGGCGAAGATGTGGGCGCATAGGCGGGCGTATGCAGGGCGCTGGCATTGGTGTATGAACGGGCTATGTGCGGCTATACGCGTATGCACGTTTGTGCATATGCACGCATGCACGCACTCGTCAATGCACGGGTAATGCGCGGCTATACGCGAATGCGCGCCTATGCGTATGCATCCATGGCTGCTCTACTGTGGCAAATGCATGCAGGTTCAACTACAGCTTTCTATTGGGAGGCATATGCGCATACAACATGGTTGGTGCTTGTTGCGCTGATTACAAAATTTGACTGGTTATGGAAAGATATGGTCAAATATTCAGATGCAATTTTTGTGGAATTTTAGTTCAAATCGGTCCTATCTTTTCGTAATCAGTTGGCGGCCAAGATTAGGGTTAGGGATTCCACCCGTCTCAATAAACACTTTCTTTGTGGTTCTTTAAGACTTACTTCAAAAATAGGAGATACGAAGAAAGAATTGTTGTTGCTACCATTTGAGTTTAAAGGAGATTGTGCGAGTCCAAAAAGTATGTAACGATGAGCATTCCATAAGTTCTACGAGAATTTGATGGGTTTTTGGAGCAATTTGTGTGGGATGAATCTTGTTTTTTCATCGGTGATCTTCATCACCTTAGCAAGAGTTACTTGGTCTTCTTCTACTTCTTATCTTCTACTAGTTGAAATTGTTTTGTCCTAATTGCAACATTTGCAAGGAAGAACATTCTCTTTCTGCCAATTTCAAAAAAGAAGAGAAAGTTGTAAACTAAAGTTTATTATGGTCGAGGTCTTTGGAGAGAAAACTTGTTTGCAAAGATCTCCGTAGTCTCATCTTCATATTTAATCATAAAGAAAACTTGTTTGTGTGAAAGCTCTGTTTTGACTGTTCTTCCATCTTAGATTGAGCATCGGGACTAATTTTTATGGGTTCATTATTAACGTTGAAAGAATCACCTTAAATGAAACGTCTTTCTGTCCTAATAAGGTAGCTTCTAGCGATAAACAAGTTGTCAATTACCATGCATAAATAGGAAACTTATTTATAAAACATAACATATATGTAGAAACTTGAAATAAACTATGTAACATATTATAATTTTTTTATTCCATATTCCTCGAGCTGCAGCTCATAATTTTCGTACTCCCAATTATGATCCAATGGTCCTAAAACTTTTCCACAATTTCATTTTATTATATTTGCTCAGAGTATAACTTTCTATTAATCACACTTCCTCAGCAACAAGTGATATTAATTAAATTATTTATAATAGTTGTATAACGTTCCATATCTCTATATAGCAAGCTAACAACAATACACTTATTATTTTTATCAGGGTTATCTTGTTAAGGCATCATTGATCGTAGGGACATAAAGAAATAAATGAAGTTGATTTCTTTTTTTAGGGCGTAGAGGTAAAAGAGAAGAATCAAAGCCACACACAATTGAAATTTACCGAGAGGAAAAAATTCCAATGCATTCACTGCAATTATACCAATAGTGGTTTAATACCCTTTTTTTTCTTCCTCTCTTTCTTTCAAAAGTCGATATGAATGTGAAAATCGATTAATATAAACAATAAAAATCATCCATCGAAAACAACAAACAAATGCATTCAACAAACCCAATATTGAAAAGCAGTGAACGAAAAATGAACAATAAAAAGGTTTGAAGAAAAGATTCTTATAAAAAGTCCATTCTCCAAGACACGATTACTGTATTTTGGACTCAAATCGAAAGAAGTCATCCCATAAATGGGAAGGGCCTCAAACCAATTTGTTCCTATCAATCGATACCGAAAGGATTCCCCTCATTAATTTGATTCTAACGGGTCATTCAAACTACAAGTCCAAACCGATCCCCCTGCTAGGAGAGGGGCACTACATGTGAGGTTACATGAAGGGACTATGCCTCTGCTAATTTTTGCTTCTTATAAAATATTAGTAATATGGCTTAGATCTGCGAGGTTAGGCCTCTACGCCAAATCTGCCAGTAGATCTAGGCCTTAATACTAAGTTTGCTTCATGCAAACTACTAGGAGCAGAACTAGGTTTTGAGAGTCTAGACCTCAGTGCTAAGTTTGCTTCGAGCAAATTGCTCTCGCAGCGGAGCTAGGCTTATAGTACTAAGTTAGCTTCGAGCTAATTGCTATTAGAGGAACTAGGCTTCATGGGACTAGATCGCAGTACTATGTTTGCTTCATGAAAACTTTCAAGAACGAAGCTAGGCTCTATCAAGCTAGTTTTCGCAGGGCTAGGTTTCGTGGAGCTAAGTTTCGTAGGGTTAGGCTCTGCATGGCTATATTATGTAGAGTTAGGCTCCGCAAGTCTGGACTAACCCCTCCCCTACGTGTTGATAAAATATTATAGTTAATTTCTTGACCAAGAGGTTTAAGAAAGATGGATAGATATGTTGTCTAACACCTGAACACATCTAGGATTCACCATAACTTCTATTTATAATAGTTTGATAGAATTACAACCAGATACAACAGTATATTGCCAAGATTATAAAAAAATATCTATATTATTTTTAGCAAAATCATACAATATTAGTCACAACTAATAGTGACAAGATTTAAGTTTTTGGAATGAGTGGGCTAAAATTATTTGTAAATATATATGTACATAGTTAGTTGGACATTGTTCACTTGAATTGGGATATTTTTTTCTATTTCTACTTGATTTCTTTTAATAAGAGAGTATCCAAGTTCCCGAATCCAATGGATAAATGGTTAAAGTACAAATCAAAAATCCATTAATAATTAGGATAGATATCTGTCGGGTTGTGTCAGTTCCATGTAGTGCTAGTCTCAGTCCTGTAGTTCTTACGGTCCATATTTAAGCCCTACTATATAAGTTACATGTTGGATCCTACTTCTCTACATACAATTCGTATTATAATTGTTCACCATAAATTTTTGCAGAGTATATCATATATGCTATCTATATAAATTCGGATAAAAATTATGATTTGAAAATGAGGTAAAATTTATGTGGAAAAAGATTCAACAAATTTGTTGGCTAGATGTATTTTTTTTTGGGGGGGGGAGGATCGTTCCTATCGTAGTTAGTGTTCGGACACCCAATAATACTGACTTTGGGATGTGTCCTCTGATACTACTTGAAATTATAATAGGTATCCTCCATGGCTCATTGATGCAACTCATATCATTATCAGCACATTCATATAGACTAACTGCCAATTTACACAAGAAATTAGAAAGGTATAGTTGTTTAAAGAAGTACTATTTTTTTACTTTTAACATTTTCTAAGAGAGTCTTAGTTATTATAAGAAACTACATTAGGAGACTTGAACAAAGGAGAATTGAACAAATTTATGTTTCAATTGTCCTCCTCAAATTGTTATTTCGTCAATAAGAGAAAAGAAAAGACACTTCATGGAGTGGGGTGGGGAGATCCATCTCCACGTTTCCAAACAAGTTGTCATCATCAAAAATCAAAAGTTCATGCTCTTTTAAAATAACTGAAAGCCCTTCAAGAGTATTTAAAGATATTTGATTGAAATTATTAGACATGAATGTGATTTAAGTTAATTCTCTTTATGTTGCTAAAGTACTACTCCAAACACGTTCAATATATTAAATACAAGAAAATGTGTCTTTAATGAACCTTTCTTCATACATCTTTGAATTTTTTCCTATATATACATCTTTATTCTATGTAATTTGAAACAAGACAACCACCATATCTAGTGAGAGCGATCCAACAAGAGAGAGATGGTGAAGGCTAACATGTTTTCATTTGCTATGACCATATTTTTTCTTGCAATTGTACTAACAGAGGAGCTTGTGGTATCATAAGACTGCAATGCTAGCTATCATAATAGTACTTCATTGCCATAAATTTGTCTTAATACCAATCCCAACAACCGAGCCTTCACCTCAATGTTGTGAAGCTATAGGTCATACAAACTTTGCATGCGCCTGCAGGCATGTTACACCTGCGCTCGAAGCAAGAATTAGCATGGAGAAAGTTTTTTACGTCACCAAAAAGTGTTATAAACCCCTTACAAGTGGTACCAAATGTGGAAGTAAGTTTGTTAACAATTAATCTAACTACCACGTATTTGGTTATAGTTATTTTTCAAATAGTCATATTAATGTATATATATTTTTATATTAGTTTAACTTAGATATCTTCTAATGTTGTCCTAAATAATATTGATATTACATTAGGATAAAATAAAAAGTTTGATGAGATCTGCTCAATATTATAGTTGAAGTTCGATGAATTAATATACAATGTTCTTATTCTTTATTCATCATAATATCACAATATATACATCTTTCTTAACCTAAAAAACCTTAAAAACTTAAGCAACACACACACACACACTTTTATATTAGCAACATATAAAAGTGGATTGAAATAGTAATATATTAATGATTTGGATGTGCAGCGAACACTAGAATGTGTTGATTTCTTACTAGTGTGATCTAGTTGTCCAATTGTCTATATCAAGTGACTATTCGTTTCTTCATAATAACTTAGCATTTCTACAATCTAGTTCCAGTTTTTTTTCTTTCACAAAAGTCTCTTTTTTATGCACAACTTATTAATCTAATCTTATATTTATTCATAAACTGCATTTGATCATTGAAAAGAAGACAAGGTAAACTAGGACTTAGAAAACATAACAATCAAAATCTGGGGCTCCTTAGTCATACTCAGCCTCGTATTAGATGTTCAGCATGTTGGTGCTTTCTTTACATGGAGAGAGCTTGCTCTCAACATGCCTTGTAAATTTTAGTCCTACATCGAAAATGCACCATGAGTTATCTCAACATATATACTTGGGTGTGTTGTTGAGAGATGCACATGGGGTGGTGACCCTAAGGAGGGAACCATGTGGGTGATTTTACTAGGAGGTAAAAATAAGGCTCCAAGGATTAAGCATTAATGCTTTTGTTATTCTCCTGGATTAATTTCCATTTGGAGCTAAGCCGCAAAGGGGCTTAGCGACTCGGGCTCGGGCTCATGGGCTCATGAGGCGTAATGTGGCATTTTGTTGGCGCACTTTGCACTTAGCACGTCAGCAGTCATGCGGTCTTTATGCGGCTCATATGCGGCCATGCGGTCTTATGCGGCATGCGGCTCATATGCGGCATCATGCGGTCCATGCGGCCATGCGGCTCGCTGACTGTGCAGATTATAAGTCAGTTATGGTAAGGCTGAATCAATGCAATTAATTCAGATCATATCTTTGTGGATTTGAATTAATTTCGTTCCTATCTTTGTGGGATTTGAATTAATCTCGTTGCTATCTTTTGGGATTTGATTCAATCTTTCAATAACTAAATACGGCTAGGGTTTCCACCCTCTCCCTATAAATACTCTCTTCTGGCCTCCTTTGTGGTTACGACAAAAAATATAAGTCAGAAAAGGAGAAAGAGAGAGAGAGAGCTGCTGCCGCCATTGCAAGTCCATCCGAGGAGTCAGAACAGAGTTGACTTCGAGCGTTCCACAAGTTCTTCAACTTGCTGGTTCCTGGAAGCAGATCGTGTGGGGCGAATCTTGCTTTGAGCAACGGTGTTTTGACACCCCAGCATTGTTCTTCTTCTCATCTCTCTCTAGATTATTGTAACTCGTTCTGTCCCAATTGCAACACATTTGTAAGGAAGAACGAGCTCTTTTTTATTTTCCTCCTCCATATTGTAATCGGGTTATTTGGTATTTATATCTCGTAGATCTTTGTTGCATCTGTTTTACCATCTTTGATCAAGCCCCGGGAATAACAATCTCAAAGCAAGATCCATGTAGATGGAAAACATTAATGCTTCGCTCCTCCAATCGGACTTCTGCAAGTTGGAAAAGTTCGATGGAGAGCACTATCAAGTCTGGAAGAGAAAGGTTTACCTAACTCTTCAACTAAAAGACGTTGATCATGTTCTGTTGGAGGAAAACCCTCTGTTCCAGACACTGGATCTACTACCGCAATCAACGCGGCTACCAAACTCCAGGCCAAGTGGAGAAGGGAAAATAGCATCTGCAGGCTTCTCAACCTGAATGCTATGGAGGATTCCCTAGCAGAATCCTACTCGAAGAAGGAACTTGCCAGAGACATATGGAAGTCTGTGGAAAATCTGTATGAAGAACAAGAACAGGAGCAAGATGTTTGTGGTTGAAAAATATCATAAATTGCTCTTTGAAGACGAGAAGTCCATGTTGCCATAGGTAAAGGAATTTCTGAAGCTGCTGCATCAGAAACTGGAAGACGAAGAGATGCCCCTTCCCGACAAGTTTGTCGTTGGAGGGATCGTCTCAAAACTTTCGGCTGGATGGAGTACCTTCTATGCAAGGATGCACAGAAAGAAGCTAGACATTAGCTTGGAAGATCTACTTCAAGAGATCCATGTTGAGGACGAGATGCGTTCCCAACAGAAGGTGGACACTCTGTCCAAACAGTTGGCTAAAGCCAATCTTGTGCAGACGAGAGATCCCAAGGGGAAGCAGGCAGCTTCTCATCCCAAGAAGAAGGACTTCACTAATCTAAAAGTGAAGGGTCCTTCTTTCAAGCAACAGAAGACTAAGTCCCACGTGACTTGTTACAATTGTGGCAAGAAAGGCCACTACAAGAGTGAATGCAGATCTAAGCCTAAACAATCAGAGAAAGGTGAGCCTAATAAGGTTTCATTGGTTTCTAACATTATTGCTATGATCGGACAGGTCACAACTGTGGGGGTTACTCTGACTGGTGGATAGACCCTGGTGCGACTTGCCATG
This sequence comes from Iris pallida, assembly GCA_029216955.1. Classification (NCBI taxonomy): domain Eukaryota; kingdom Viridiplantae; phylum Streptophyta; class Magnoliopsida; order Asparagales; family Iridaceae; genus Iris; species Iris pallida. The sequence continues at coordinate 31,521 of JANAVB010015817.1, forward strand.
TCTGTTCTGGCAAGGAATGGTTTATCATGTACCAGCCGATATCTGAGAAGGTTGTCATGGCGAACCAAGCCCAAGCTGAAGTTCTGGGGATCGGGACCGTGGAACTGAAACTCACTTCTGGGAACACTCTGATGCTTCAAGGTGTGAAGCATGTTCTGGCGATTGCCAAGAACCTGATCTCTGGGAGCCTGCTCTGCAACGCATGCTTGAGGATGGACATCAATGCTGGTTAGATGGTGATGTCCAAGAAGGAACATACTTCGGGAAGGCTTATCAACCAATAGAATATTTAAAATTTAGCTTGTCAACCAGTTTGAAGACATTAATACAGTTGTATTTTCTGATTATTCTCTTGAGTTGTGGCATAATAGACTAGGATATGTTCATTGTAAAAGAATGAACAAAATGTCTAGAGATATGTTCATTGTAAAAGAATGAACAAAATGTCTAGTCTAGGACTTATCTTCAAATGTGGGGGTAAGGTGGAGAAGTGTGAAGTGTGTGCTCAGACGAAGATCACTAGGAAACCCTTTCATCGGGTCAATCGAAGCACAGATCTTCTGGAGTTGGTGCACTCCGATATCTGTGACTTCAAACATTCCTCCACGAAGGCCGGGATGAAGTATTTCATAACCTTCATCGATGACTTCTCAAAATACGCATTCGTCTACTTGCTCAAGACTAAAGACTAAGCCTTCGAGAAGTTCAGAGAGTTCAGGGCCGAAGTTGAACGGCAGACTGGACAACAACTCAAGAGGTTAAGAAGTGATCGAGGTGGGGAGTACATGACTCATGAATTCGTATCGTTCTGCAAAGAACATGGAATCATATACGAGACTACTGCTCCATATTCTCCTCAATCCAACGGAGTAGCGGAGAGGAAGAACAGAACGTTGACAGATATGATGAACTCAATGCTGCTAACCGCGGGTCTTCCTAAATGCTACTGGGGAGAAGCTGCATTGACGGCCACTTTTATTCTAAATAGAGTGCCATATGCAACTTCGGACATAACTCCTCATGAACTCTGGTTCAAAGTCAGACCAAACTTGAATGTCATTCGAGTGTGGGGGTGTCTGGCGTATTGAAGCTCCCAGATCTGAAGATTCATAAGCTAGGGACAAGGACTACGAAGGCGATCTTCTTGGGGTATGCCGAGAAGAGTGATGCTAGGAGATTTCTTGATATTGAGTCAAATCATATCATCGAATCTCGCGATGCTGAATACTTTCAAGACAAGTTTGCAAAAGATAAACAAATTGTCCTTTCGGACATTCCAAAAAATAATGTAGGTGCAAATGAGACTGAAATCTCATATGGGCCAGTAGTCCAAGAAGAAGCTATTTTTGATGAAACAACTCTTATACCAGAACTCGCAGAGCCGTCAGCTAAGCGAGCGAGGAGACCAAAGACTTCGGAGATGACTTTGTCACCTATCATGTGGAAGCAGATCTGCTTATGAAGACCAGAGATGCTATCTTCTGGAAGGAGGCAGTGAATGACGAGTTTGACTCTATCACCTCCAATAACACATGGGTGTTGGTAGACCTACCTGAAGGAGAAAAGCCCATCGGATGTGAATGGATCTTCAAGAAAAAATAAAGGCAGATGGAACTATTGACAAGTTCAAGGCCAGGCTGGTAGCCAAGGTATTTTCTCAGAAATAGGGGATAGACTACTTTGACACGTACGCTCCAGTAGCTCGGATGACCACCATTAGGATGTTAATCGCTCTAGCAGCTATACATAAGTTGGTGATACATCAGATGGATGTAAAGATCGCATTCCTGAATGGGGAGCTGACCGAAGAGATTTACATGCAACAGCCAGAAGGATTTGTCGTCAAAGGTCTTGAAGACAAAGTCTGTAAGTTGGTGAAATTTGTATAGTTTGAAGCAAGCTCCCAAGATGTGGCATAAAAAGTTTGACAAAATTATTAGGTCAAACGGCTACAGAGTCAGCGAGACGGACAAATGTGTTTACACAAAGTTCGCTGATGGAAGAGGAGTCATCGTTTGTCTATACGTGGACGACATGCTAATCCTAGGTACGGATATAGGCTGTGTCACAGAGACAAAGAAGTTCCTCTTAACCAAGTTCAGTATGAAGGACTTGGGGGATGCAGATGTCATCTTGGGCATAAAGATCATCCGGACAGATACTGGAGTAGTGCTGTCACAATCTCACTACATTGAGAAGATGCTCACACGCTATGGGTATAAGGATCTTCCAGGGATCGATACGCCATAGAGGTGTGATCAGAAGCTGAAGCCAAACTCGAGGGAAAATGTCAGGCAGCTGGATAGCGTTATCGGAAGTTTGATGTACGCAACCACTGCCACAAGGCCTGACATAGCTTTCGCCGTGGGAATGCTGAGTCGGTTCACGAGCAACCTAGGAATTGAGCACTGGAAAGCTGTGAAGCGGGTGATGAGATATCTCAAGAAGACTCAGACATATGTACTGCACTACAACCGGTATCCAACAGTGGAAGGCTTCAGTGATGCTAGCTGGTGGTCAGAGGTAGAAAGCGAGAGATCCACAGGTGGATATGTCTTTTCCTTGGATGGAGCTGCTATATCGTGGAAGTTGAAGAAGCAGACGATACTCTCTCGTTCCTCCATGGAATCTGAATTCTATGCACTTGAAACTGCAGCAGATGAAGCAGAATGGCTTCAGGAGCTCATGTATGATCTTTCAGTGGTTAGGGCTCAGATACCGGTGATACCGATATACTGTGACAACCAGGCGACTGCGGCGGTGGCATTAAATGACCTCTTCAACGGAAAGAAGAGGACTGTGCGGTTGAAGCACAGGGCAGTACACGATCTTATCAAAAGATGTATAATTACAATGATTGATGTTCGGAGTCAGGAGAACCTGGCAGATCCGTTCACAAAGGGCCTCAAGCACCAGTTGGTCGATGACACAGCTTGTAAAATGGGCTTGAAGGCATTCTGATAGTGTGTCTTTGTAATCCTACCATAAAGTTTTATGCTATTAGTTCAAAGAAAATCTACTAGGCATCTAACTTTTGGTTCAAAGGAGGATCACTGACTAGGAAACTATCAGGTAACAGTGGGTACTTATTCTCTGGAACATGGAAGGGATACGGACCCATAACCACTATTGTCTACTATGTATTTTTTTCTGCAGAAAAAACAGATCCTGTGGAAGGTTGGCTTAAACGCTTAATGAGTTTTCAGGCAGAGTGAATGCCTGGTGTGCTTTACAGAAAGCACGACGAGCAGCACTACAAGGAGTGAAACTCCATGCTACAGTGGGATGACTCCACCATGAGGTTCCCAGGTAGGGATAATGCCTCGGCTTTGCAAGCCAAGTCATAGCGGCGAAGCACCGCAAATAGGCAGGTAGCCTAATGTTGTATGATGTAATTAAAGAGTTGTAGACAGCACTACAAAGGGGAGGATGGCCCTATGTTACAGTGACACAACACCACGATGAGGTACCCAGGTAGGGGTAAAACCTCGGCATTGCAAGCCATGTCGTTACGGCGTAACACCGCAAGGAAGCATTAGGCTTCATGCTGGGTAGTTTGGCACTACAAAGAGACTTGTGACCTCATGCTACAGTAGTTGACACTACGATGAGGTTCCCAGGTAGGGGTAATGCCTCGACTTCAGGCCATGTCATAGCGGCGTAGCACCGTATGGAAGCGCAAGGCTTCATGCCATATCTCTTTAATAAAGAACTCCCTGTAGTGTATGGAAAGAGATATCAGGCCGTCTCTTGAGGGTAAACTTAGACGCCCAAAATTATACACTAAAACCAGGCTGGCACAGGGCCTTTAATGTGCAGCCAGAAGCACACGTAACTACACTTTGTGAGTGGAAAGAATTACAATTGTGGTGCAGAATTCAAGGCGTAGTCCATTCTTGTATCACATTGTTATTTAACCCATGCGGGATTCAAGTCATCAGTGACATATATCCTAATGCAAAATGGACAGTTACTGTGGGGAACGCTCAACCCTGGACACATATATGTTGTGATATGTGGAAGATTGTTTGCTATCTTTACATGGAGAGAGCTTGCTCTCAACATGCCTTGTAAATTTTAGTCCCACATCGAAATGCACCATAAGTTATCTCAACATATATACTTGGGTGTGTTGTTGAGAGATGCACATGGGGTGGTGACCCTAAGGAGGAAACCATGTGGTGATTTTACTAGGAGGTAAGAATAAGGCTCCACGGATTAAGTATTAATGCTTTTGTCATTCACTTGGATTAATTTCCATTTGGAGCTAAGCACCAAAGGGGCTTAGCGACTCAGACTCGGACTCGGACTCGGACTCAGACTCGGGCTCATGGGCTCATGAGGCATAATATGCGTTTTATTGGTGCACTTTGCACTTAGCACGTCAGCAGTCATGCGGTCTTTTGTGGCTCATATGCGGCCATGCGGTCTTATGCGGCATGCGGCTCATATGCGGCCTCATACGGTCCATGCGGCCATACGGCCATGCGGATCATGAGGCTCATGCGGCCATGCGTTCATGCGGCCATGTGGCCATGCGGCTCATGCGGTCCATGCGGCTCATGTGGTCCATGCGGCCCATGCGGTCCATGCGGCTCATGCGGTCCATGCGGCTCATGGTCCATGCAGCCCATGCGATCCATGCGACCATACGGCTCATGTGGTCCATGCGGTCCTTGCGGCCATGAGGCTCATGCGGCCAGACTGCTGCTGCTGCTGCCGCATGGAGGGCTCCACTGACTGTGCAGATTACAAGTCAGTTATGGTAAGGCTGAATCAATGCGATTAATTCAGATCCTATCTTTGTGGGATTTGAATTAATTTCGTTCCTATCTTTGTAGGATTTGAATTAATCTCGTTGCTATCTTTTTAGGATTGATTCAATCTTTCAATAACTGAATAGGCGGCTAGGGTTTCACCCTCTCTCTATAAATACTCTCTTCTGGCCTCCTTTGTGTTACGACGAAAAATATAAGTCAGAAAAGGAAAGAGAGAGAGAGAGCTGCTGCCACCATTGCAAGTCATCCAGGAGTCAGAACAGAGGTGACTTCGAGCGTTCCACAAGTTCTTCAACTTGCTGGTTCCTAGAAGCAGATCGTGTGGGACGAATATTGCTTTGAACAACAGTATTTGACACCCCAGCATTGTTCTTCTTCTCATCTCTCTCTAGATTATTGTAACTCGTTCTGTCCCAATTGCAACACGTTTGAAGGAAGAACGAGATATCTTCTCTTTTTATTTTCCTCCTCCATATTGTACTCGGGTTATTTGGTATTTGTATCTTCGTAGATCTTTGTTGCATCTGTTTTACCATCTTTGATCAAGCCCCGGGAATAACACAGCACATCTCGAAAGTCCCTTTCATAATGGGGTGAACATTTTTAATGTTATTGTTATGTTTATAGAAACTTTATAGTTGTGAGGTTAAAGCTTAAATATCTATTTTATTCCAACATGACTTCATATGTTGATGGACAAAGAGTTGGATTTTGTAATTCGGTATAGTTTTACAAAAATAGATTTAAATACTTGTCGGATGATTAATAGAATCTTGGTTGCTCAATATCACGTTAAGTTAACTATTGAACAAAAACTAAATTATGTGGATGGTTGAGGGTTAACTATTTGTATTATTCCAACATGCATTTCAACTATAATTTGCTTTAGTGAACCCTAAATTTTGAAACCGTATTTAATCGCAAAACACAAGTCCCAATGGAGTTAGTACATAATCTCAAGATCTTATATATAATTATTTGTTTAATTCGACCTTAACCACAAATCACATGCATGGCATCTTAAAAATATAGAGTTTCTCTACGAATTGATACAAAAATTTTGAGTATTTACACATCGTAGTAAATTAACCTAACAAAAAAAGTTAGAAAATTATATTAGCAATATTGAAGTCAGGTTATTCTACACTACACAATTATACAAACATTGTCTCTATTTTGCAATATACTTAGATAATTTTAGTCCATGAATCTATAAATTTACTACGTTACTTTTAAACTTTGTTGATGTTATTTTCATGTTGTACATGTTACATTGTTCCATCGAACTAAAGTACTTTTGTTGAAAGCTCCAACCAGGACAATAAATGTTGACTTAAACAAATAAAATGTATCATTAATTGATTGATGTTAAATTACATAACAAAGCAACATTCTCATCTTTAATGAAGTGATCTTATTCATGTCTTGGTAACTTACTTGGAAGAGTCTCCTCTTTATTTATAGTTTGACCTTATTTTTTTAGCATACAAACTAAATAAACAAAAACATGAACATTAAAAAAATTAAACAATCAAATCTAGGACCTCCCCCTTCGCCCCACTCTCCAAGTTGCTCTTCCAACAACTTATCATCGAGGTACTAGAACTCTATTACCTCCTTTTCCGTAGCCTCGCTATCGATAGCTAGTAATTAAGGGCGCACACATGTGATTTTGACATTTGTGTAAATGTCTCTACTTATTTTTAAGAGGAATCATGTGATTTCAATAAGTCTTAATAAATCCTCGTGTGCTAAAGAGACTTAATTTACTAGTGCTTAATTTGTTTGGGAACAAGAAACAATGAGGACGTTATGGACCTCTTCCCCTAAATAAGTTTTGGTGCTACAATTCTTTGTCCAACCGAGTAATATTACAAACTTTGTGTCATATACATTGAACTGTGCCATTAACGTTCTCGAATATGAATAATTAATTATTTTGCTCATATACATTGATCTTTTATTAACATGAGTAGCCATCTAATTTATCCAATCTCAATTAGCTACGGGATGATCTAATTCGTGATTAAAATCCATATCTTGAAAAAGAGTGTGGTCTAAACATTAGGGAGAATGAATGTAATTGGGATAATTAACAAGTGAACATCAAGTAGTTTAGGGTAAACCAGAGTTGTTTACGTGAGAATGGTACTAAAATGTAAAATAGAAACTAAATACTGATGGGAACATTCTCTTCATCAGCTCTAGCATCCTCCTCATTTCCTCATGAGTTGGATAATAATTCATTATTCAAATCCAAGGACCGCAAGAGGACGAGTTACTTTGTCTACTCTTCTACCCCAACTTAGGCCTCGTATGTTTAGTGTAGTTTTAACCGATCACCACTTTCAGATGAGTGTAGGTTTTGCCGCTCACCAGTGTATTATTAGATTGATCTCGTTTTCGGTTGAGCTCTTAAAGGAGTGACAATGGTGTTGGTAATTTAGTCTTACATCGATAGAAGGTGGGATCATGAGTTACAGATTATTGGGATTGGTTCAAGCTATACATGGGAATTCCGTTTTAAGGCATATGGTTGAAAGCCAATATCTTACCTCATGGGCCAAGTTCGGTTCGGGTCACACCGTGTTCCAAACAAGTAGTAACAAAGCTCTTGGTTATAGGGCTAGTTTGGGCAGTTCTAATTCATTTCAGACAGATGGTACTGAACATTCATGCGTATACAGATATACGAGCTTTCTTCTCAAGGTAGAGTTAGAAGCATATGCAACTACACGGATTTACATGGATTGTCTTCAACGGTGGGTTTGACACGCCCAAGATATTGGTTGGCACGAAATGATAGTGTAAATGAATGTGTGATTTGGTTCTGTGGTCAAACGAATTGAGTTGATAATATATTGGATCTCCTGGTTACTCGAATGGAAAAATGAATAAAAATAGTAGCAGTGCCAAGGTTGTTTAGATGGCATGAATGAACAAAAGGTGCACGGGTGCTAAGGTTGTTCGGCTAGCGGGAACGAGCAAATGTAGCATGGGTGTAAGGTTATTCGGCTAGAAAAATGAGCTAAGGTGGAGATTGTTAGATTATATTTTATTTTCGGTTGAACTCTCAAAGAGGTGACAAAGTGTTGATGGTTTAGTCCCATATAGGATAGGTGGTGGAATCATTAGGATTATTTCAGGCCTTGATGGAATTCCCTTTTAAGGCATATTGGCCCAATCCAATATCGCACCTCATGGGCCAACTTCGGTTCGGGTCACACCACGTTCCCAACATGTACTGACTCCCACCTCCTCAGGTGTTGGATATTCTGCTGAACTATTGAGGTGGTAGAAGATCCACATTCTTTGGAAGCTGGATATAGGATGGCACATTATGTGTTCTATATAAAGGGATGCAACGTTTGGAATGAAATTGTAATTTTTTTCAGCTTCAAAACTTGTAAGCCAAGTTGACATTTTAGTTGGCCAGTAAGACCTCCTTTTTGTAATCGCTACAAGTTTTAGTTACAAAAGGAAAGTGAATTTGTTCTCGTTCTATTGTTGTTATTAGGTTTTTTTTGCATTAAATCTCTATTGTCTTATTATATATTTAATCTATTTTGTTAATGTCCAAGTCCATGCCTTGTATAAGCACAACTTAAGCATGTACAACATCACATCCAGCAGCAACTTTATGATCCTTCGAGAACAGGACATGACAAACTACGTAATCATTATGGCTTCTTTAACAAGTATAACAATAATTCTTTCATTTGTATTCACAATATATAACTAAGTCAATATCATTCTCTTATTAAGAGCATACAGATTTATGTAATTATCATTCTAGTCATTATGAACTCTATCCTTAAAAGCAAGCATATCCATTATTTATGGGTTCATCAACAATGTTGAAAGAATGAGAAAGTAAAGTCTTGCCCAATCACCTTAAATGAAAATATTTTTGTCACAACAAGAGAGCTTCTAGCGATAGCTTTTCTCCTATTGAGCCATCTGTAACCACCACTTTTCTAAAATAAGGGTAATTTTGAACTTTTGTAATTAAATGATTTAATAATATAACTTAAATCATGTTAATGATTTTTTATGATTTTAAATTAATTTAAAACTATTTAAATTGTTGAATTATGATTTGGATGTTTAACTAGTGCAACCCTATAATTACTAAGCCTATGGACTAACCATGACCATGAGAGCCTAGTCATGTGATTAGAATTGTAAATTACCACTTTTAGCCTAAGGGTATTTTGGTCATTTGATAATTTTTGAAATTTAATTTTTTTAATTAAATATTGTGCTAATCTTTTAGTTAAGCCAATACCTGAATTTCCCTAATCTAGATTGTTAACCATGAGCCTAGATATTAGATAGAAGTTTCCATTACATGACAAGGTTAGGAATATCTAGATATTTTTAAAGTTAGATATTTTGATTAGGAAACCCTATTATTCAATGGGCCTTTGATTGAGGCTTAAATTGAATTGCTAGAAGGTCTTAAACTTCAATTGAACCAACCCTAACACTAACATCAATCCCTAGGCTACCATCAAGACTCCCTCTATTTAAACATCTCTCTCAAGTTCTTGCTTCTTTTTCATTCCTACACAAACCCTAATATTGTTCTTCCCTAAATTATCACCAATTCCTCATTTCTCCTCCAAATTGGACCAAACAATTGCATTGGACTCCCCTACAGTAGTAGAGGTTGTTGGGAACTAGCTAGCAAGGATTTGAAGGCTTGAGACCATTGCAAGTTAGAGAAGAACCGTCTTCCTTAGGCCTTTTCATTGAGATTTTATCTCAATAGGTAAAACCCATCAAACTCATTCAATTCCCATTTTCTTTCATAGATGCATACATTTGGGTACCAAGGACCTATAGATCAATTTTGGTAAGATTTGGGATCTATTAGCTATGCGTATCAGACACGTATCGGTGTGCTGTTGAAAGTGTTTGGTAAATGTCACAAAGAAATTAATTTCTATAAAAATGCAAAACTAATCACATGAATTTGTAGATCTATATGTGTGAATTAATATTCATGAAGACTGAGCATGTTTTTATGTCGTCTTCGTGTCCAATATTCGACTGGACACGCAGCATGATACCCCGTGCACTGATCTACTGTTCGAGCTTGATTTCTTCCTTATTTTGACACGTGGACACGTAAACTTACTTAATGGACACGTGGGACAACCACTGTCATGAAGTTTCACAGTTTTTGTCGAGTGTGCGCGAAGAAATCGAGCTCGCACTGGATCTACACTGTGTGTGCACAACAAATTCGAACTCTGATTCGACCTTCGTGTCTCTTCTAGACATGTTGTGGTAACTTGTCAGGAACTCGAATCCTAGCCCTACACCTAGGCTAGGTGTGGACACGAGCACGAGGTGACACGTGCTCTGTGTCGTATCATTTTCTTTTGACACGGCTACAAGAGGCCTAGGCTACACAGAAAATTGATAATTTGTATTCTAGTTTGGACACCTTCGTGTTCATTTGTTTGGACACGTGTCACCCCCCTGACACGTACACGTGGGGGACACTCTGAACACCTGATTTGGACTTTTATTTGGAATTTGAGTTTCGAATGGGTTTCGAATTCCTAACTGTCACAGTTTGCTGATACTTCAAAAATTGGAATTTGGGTTTTTAGTTCAAAACCGACTTTTGGATTTCGAATTAGGATTATGAATGAACTGTAATTGGAATTGAAGTGGGTAAACTTTTATACAGTAAGGTTGAGTTGAAACCTGAGTGTGAATTTGAATGTCAACTGATTTTTGTAAATGTGAAACTGAGGTTGAAAACCTGAGAATTTAGGAGTTCACTGATACTCAACGGTGGTTTAAAGTTCATGTAAAATGAGTTATGGATTCAAAATAAAACTGGGATTTGAATTTGAATGTTAATATAACTGAGTTGGTTTTAGTTTGTATTTAGGTTTGGTTAAATTGAATTCGAGTTTCATTTTGCATTGAAAAAACTGTGAATGAAACGGAGGTTTAAAAACCAGAGAATGAAAATTGAATTTGAAATTGTATGTTAACTTATAAAAAGTGGACTGATATGTTCTAATACTACAAAACTGTGAACCCCATGATTCACTAATATGTATACTGAGTTTGGGTTATCGATTGAAAACTGAGAACTGATATTGGAAATTTGGTTTTACATTGTAAACTGAATTTACATATGTATGTAGATGCAGTTTGATAGGAAACTGATAACTGTTCAAAAACTGTGGACTGAGTTCATAGGTTAAACTGATTTTTTTGAGTTTAATTGATGTATTGATTTGGGTTTTTGTCTAACATATAAAAACTGAAACTTGAGTTAAATGAGAAAACTGAGCTTGATGTCCTTGGTAAACTAGGTTGCATTTTGATTGAAACTGAGCTTGATATTATATGTTAACTTGACATCTGAGTTTCCTTTTCTGATTAGTTGAGCATCCCCTTTACTGTCCACATGTACTCACACACATTCTCACTATCTAACTGAACACATACACTCCTATACACTCTGTACTACATACACTCCTATACTCTCTATACTATATGGGTGAAGGTGTCCTCTATTTTTCTAGAGTCGAGACTGTTTTATCCTTGCTTTTATTTGAGAACAGTATGGTTTTGTCATTGTTATTTAAGTTTCTAGTTGAAGTGTATTGAACATGGTTGTAATAAAACTATTTTGATTGTCAATATATATATATATATATATATATATATATATATATATATATATATATATATGTGGGTAGTTGGTTTGATTTGGAATGTTAATATGCATGTAGCTAAGCACCACTGCCTTACACTATAAAACACACACACTCTCTCTTAACCCTTTCCTCTCTCTCTCTCTCTATATATATACATAATGAATGTGCATAGCTTCCTATATCTATGTATATTGAAATGTGAATGTAGATATTGTATATAGTGCTATGGTGTAGTATGTGTTAATATGTTAGGATGTGGTTTAGTTTTGTGTCTTGGTATAGCAAAGTGACTAACTTAGACTAGTTTGACCTTGTTGACCAAACCCTAGCTAGTTGACAACAGTTAGCTAGAGTTGACCTAGTTTGACTGTATAGTTGACCAGAGACTAAGAGTTGACTTTGACCTAGGTTGACTTAGAATCACGTAGAATGTGTTATCAATTTCAATTATTACATTCTGGTATACATTATAACCTGTGTTCTCTATTTAGGACTCAGACACGTCACTTCAGACATCTATTTTCACAGCCACTCAGTATCTCTGGCGAGTACATGCTCTGATCATTTTCATACTTGCTAGAACTTATATTCATGCTTTAGATAAATTGCTTGATGTTGTCACGATTGTTATCGCAGACCATTACACTATGGATCTTGTCTTGCGATGTTATCCCCTTCGGGTACATCAAACATATTGTCATGTACTTTTCACGAACATATTGTATTTTTGTACACCCTTATTTATGTATACGTGTGCAATCTTGTACTCTCATGATCACATAAGCCCATGGATAAACTATTGTACAGGTAACGTAACTTGACTGGATCCTTGTGTATTGATTGGAAGGGTGAGTAGGACATGGTTATGCGATCAAATTGTTGGCCCATTGGTCATGGTCAAACCTGATTTTAATAATTGATCAAACTCTGTCTCGATATAAATACGAGTCAATTCAGATGTTTACTAACGACGTTTTGGACACTGATCAAAGATGTATATCTACTCCGTTCAAGAACGAAGCTGTTTACCACTCAGAATGTATTATCTTCAAAGCAATATAATTTTTATTTTATTGAGTCTAGGAATACATTGTACACCAAGTCGTACTGGCAAATAGGCTATCCAAAACTTTTTTCAAAACTGACTTATCTCTTTAAAAATAACCTATGTTTTTTGAAAAATACCTATTTTACAAAAAGCTTCTGAAGGACTTTTCAAAAAGCTAAAATTTATTTTTTCATAATCAACTGACCAAATCCTGACAGAACTCGGCCAGAGTTCTGCCAAGTTGAACGTTATGTGAACGTTTATTTTGAACTTGGTCTTCCTTCAGTTACGGTTGGTTACAAAGAGTTCTGTCCGAATTCTGTCAGAGTTCTGTCTTTGGAAAAGCTATAAATAGAGAAGGATTTCAATCATTCAAATCGCCAATTCACTTCAATCTCTTCTCTTCTAAAGCTTACATTTCTTCCAAAGAGTTCTAAAAAGCTTCCATTTTCAAATCCCAAGCCAGTTACAATCCTCTAGTCGATTTGCTAGTACGGTGCGGTCTAGAAGTTTCAGAGCGATTGTAATTAGAGGCTTGGTTGAAGATTGACTCTTCATTGATGTTGATCGGTATCAATGCTCGCGTCTGTAGAAGTTGCAATGTCTTCGTATGAAAACTTGCAGGATTTTCCAATAGTGGATTCAATTGGAAGCTAGAGTTCTTCCGACTGGACTAGTCCTCACAAGAGGAAAACCAGTATAAATCTTGGTGTTTGCGTTTGCCTTCTGATCACTCTTTTATTACTGTCATTTATTTTGTGATTATTTTTATATCTGTGATCTAACTGCTAACGAGTTTTTAATTAGCAATATTCCGCTGCCTGCTCTATTCACCCCCCTCTAGAGTATTCTACTTTACGATTTTATTCCTGTAATTGGTATCAGAGCAGGTTATACAGGTAAAGCAAGGTAAAATTGTAGTTATATTCAATTTTTATATAGATCATAGAATTACACATGGCAACTGTGAAATTCACAAGTGAAGGCCAAGCCACAAATAGACCTCCACTGTTTAACGACACAAACTACACTTATTGGAAAACACTTATGAGTTTCTTTCTGAAATTTCTTGATTTTGACTTATGGTCAGTAGTTATTGATGGCTACAAAAAGCCCCCTCGTATTAGTGTTGATGGAGTTTTAGTTGAAAAATCCCATAACAAATATACAGAGGATAAAAAAAAAGGTCAGTCTTGACGCGTGTTATTAACATTTTTTTATGCTTTAGACAGAACTAAATTCAACAGGGTGTCTACCTGCACAATCAAATGAACTGTGGAAACTTCTCGAAGTAACCCAGAAGGAACAACACAAGTTAAGGAGTCAAAGATCAGCAACTTACTCAGGAGTACGAGGCGTTCAAAATGAAGCCAAGTGAATCAATCACTCAGATGTTTACAAGATTCTTGGATATTGTAAATCCTTTGTCTTCACTAGGCAAGGATTACAGTAACCATGAGAAGATTCACAAAACTTCTACGAGCTCTCACAAAGAACTGGATTCCAAAGGCTACAACAATCATTGAAGGGAACGACCTCTCAACAATGTCTCTGGAAATCATGGGTAAGCTACTCACTCATGAGTTAGAACTTCAAGACTTTGAAGATGATACACCAAATAAAAAGTCAGAAAAGTCGATCACACTCAAGGCTCAACATAGAAGAACTGTCGAAGATGATTCTGACGACAGTGACTCTGACTCTGAAGATCAAGCTCTTCTGGTAAGAAAATTCAAGAAGTTCATAGATTTAACAGGAGAACAAAAGAGAGCAACAACAACAATAATGAGAAAGATCCTATTTGCTATGGATGCAAGAAGAAAGGACACATAAAGAAAGATTGTCCAACAGCATCATCATCAAAGAAAACCAGCAAATATGACAAAGGCTACCTGAAGAAATCTACATCAAGGAAGTACGCCAACACAATCGTATGGCATGAAAATGATTCCAGCGACTCAGAAGATGAACAATCATATGATACTGCAAATGTATGCTTGATGGCTTGCGATCATAATTACTAATCCTCTATTTGATCCTTATGATGATTTCACCTTTGAGCAAATAGGAGAGGCTTTTAGTGACCTTGTTAAATGATTACAGGAAACTGCGTATAAATATGAAACCTCTAAGAAGGTACTCAAAGAGTACAATGGTGAAATAGGAAGACTTATCGACCAACTAGATCATGTTAGAAATAATGACTCTTTAAATGAGTCTGGTGAGCTTTCTTCTATTAAGTTGTTGTTACATGAGACTGTTAAGCTATCCGAAGAAAAAGACCAAACTATTATCCAGTTAAAGGAAGACCTATCTAAGAAAAAAAGAATCTCCAGTATGCACAGTCAGATTAGAATCACTTACATCTGACTATACTAGATTATATATACTTCAAAAAGTTAAAAATTAGTTTAGGAAAATGGCCTGAAGTTTCTGCTTCCTATTCTAACACATGTCAATTACCGAATCATCGGAACAAGCCCAACACTGTCTGACCAAACCATACCAAACCGATGCCCAAGAAGACTAATAGGCATGCATTCTTCTATACTAGAAAACCAAAATCTACCAATCATGCACCTAACAACTTTTAACACTCAACATGCAAAATGTTATTATTGTCGCCTCATTGGTCATATATCTTCTGCATGTAGAATCAGAAAGTTAGTAGATTTAAATGTTTATGCATGGATACCAAAAACTAACCAGTCAGGATACTATAAGAAATGGGTACCAAGAGTTTCATCTGCAAATTGTTTTGTAAGTAGAACGCCCTTCACATGTTAGAAGCAAATGGATCCTCGACAGCGGTTGCTCATGGCACATGACCGGTGATGCTTCATTATTCACAGTCGAAGAAGAATAAAGAAGGATACGTCTCCTTCGGTAATAATTTAAGAGGGTACATAATCGGTATCAGTGACATTGGTAAGGCTCCCTATCCTGTGATTTTAGATGTCTGTCTAGTTACCGAGTTAAAACATAATATGCTCAGCATAAGCCATTTAGATGATCATGGTTATGGCATTAACTTCGCCAAAGACAATTGTACTATAGGTTGATAGTTCAACTGGTAGTACTATCTTTGAATGTATCAGGAAAGACAACATATATGTTTTCTATTTGTTGGAAGATGCTAACAAAGCAGGTAGATGTTTGATGGCCAAAAGTATTGAGAG
Organism: Iris pallida; assembly: GCA_029216955.1. Taxonomy (NCBI): domain Eukaryota; kingdom Viridiplantae; phylum Streptophyta; class Magnoliopsida; order Asparagales; family Iridaceae; genus Iris; species Iris pallida. Next base: position 47,218 of record JANAVB010015817.1, read on the forward strand.
TCAACTATGGCATATGAGACTCGGTCACGCAAACATGGATACAATTTCTAGACTATCTACAAAGAAGTTGGTATGCGGCTTACCGGACATATCTTTCAAGAATGATACGGTATGTAGTGAATGTGAAAAGAACAATGCTACTCGATCCGCATTTAAATCCAAGAACGCTGTAACTACCACTAGACCTCTACAACTATTGCATATGGACTTATTTGGACCAAGTATAATTGCTAGCCTAGGTGGTAAGTTATACGCATTTTTTATTATAGATGATTTCTCTAGATATATGGTTTATTCTCTTGCACGCAAGAATAACGCATTATCAGAATTCGTCACCTTTTGCAAGAAAGTACAGAATGAAAAAGGGTTCATGATTACTCGTATTCGTAGTAATCATGGCGGCGAATTTGAGAATACAGAATTCAAGCAATTTTGTGACACACACGGTTATCTGCATGAATTCTCTTGCCCTAGGACTCCACAACAAAGTGGAGTTGTGGAACGTAAGAACAGAACTCTATTTGAAATGGCTAGAGTAATGTTAAACCAATTTAGTCTACCAAGATACTTTTGGGCTGAAGCTGTCAATACAGCGTGCTATATTCTCAATAGGGTTCTAATTCGACCTATATCGAAGAAGACACCCTATAAACTATGGTTTGATAGAACACCCAATGTTTCATATTTCAAGATTTTTGGTTATAAATGCTTTATTCTTAATACTAAAGATAATCTGAGTAAATTTGATGAAAATGCCGATGAAGGTATATTTTTAGGTTATGTAGCAAAGAGTAAAGGATATAGAGTCTACAACAAAAGAACCATGATCATCAAAGAATCAATTAATGTCAAGTTTGATGAGCTAAATCAACACTTAGACGATGACGAAACTGAAGACGTAATCACACCAAGTACAGCTACTGTAAAACCTTACACAAAGATGCAGAACCTTCACACAAGCACCAGCTGTGTCTTCAAGCAAAGAAGCAGAAACCAGCAATCCTGAGGCTACACCAAAAGTGATGAGATTCTGGGCAGATCATCCAAAGGACTTGGTAATTGGTGAGATTACCAAGGGTGTAAGTACTCGTTCCACTAATAAAGATATAGCTTCTTGTGTTACTTTTGTTTTGCAGTTTGAACCAAAAAATATTGAAGAAGTATGTAGTGATATTATTGGTTAGATGCTATGCAAGAGAAATTAAACCAATTCGAACGAAATCAAATTTGGGAACTTGTTCCCAAGCCCATTGATCATCCGGTTATTGGCACCCGATGGGTATTCCGAAACAAACTGAACGAGAATGGTTTAGTGACTCGTATTAAGGCTCGACTCGTAGCTCAAGGATACAATCAAGAAGAAGGTATTGACTACGATGAGACTTATGCCCCAGTTGCGAGATTAGAATCCATTCGCATGTTATGTACATTTACATGTTTTCATAATTTCAAGTTATTTCAAATGGATGTCAAAAGCGCATTTTTGAATGGTTTTATAAAAGAAGAAGTTTATGTAGCTCAACCACCCGGTTTTACTAATTTCAAATATCCTGAATATATTTTCAAGTTAAAGAAAGCCTTATATAGTTTAAAACAAGCCCCTCGTGCTTGGTACAATCGTTTAAGCTCTTTTCTACTTGATAACGATTTTTCAAAGGAAAAGGTTGATACTACATTGTTTATAAAGTCTTTGAATAACAACATTCTTTTAATTCAAGTCTATGTAGATGATATTATTTTTGGATCTACTAATGAATCTCTTTGTCAAGAATTTTCAAAGTGTATACAGAATGAGTTTGAGATGAGCATGATGGAATAGCTGAAATTCTTTTTCGGACTGTAAATCAAACAAACCAACAATAGGACGTTCATAAATCAAGCAAAGTACACAAAGGATCTATTAAAGAAGTTCGACCTGGAAGCAGTCAACTTAGCACTCCAATGGCGAATTCAACCAAGCTTGATATTGATAAACAAGGCAAACCCGTCGATAAACGTAAGTATCGAGGTATGATCGGTAGTTTACTGTATTTAACTGCTAGTCGACGAGACATTATGTTTAGCGTTTGCTTGTGTGCATATTTGTAAGCTAATCCTAAGGAATCACATCTGTGCGCAGTTAAGTGTATCTTCCGATACCTTAAAGGCACTTCTTTTGTCGGC
>JANAVB010015818.1:0-39185 GCA_029216955.1 Iris pallida
TGCTAGCAAGGAATTAGAGGCACTGGACTGGAGGAAATCGGCGTCGACGCGTTTGGAGGCTCGTTTCATTGAGATATTGACTCTCAATAGGTAAACCCCTCTAACCACCTCTAAATTATGACTTTTCTTCATAGATGCATCCATCCAGGTACCCCGGACCTGTACATGTATTTTGGTAGGATTTTGTATCCGTTTGATAGGTGTATCGGACACGTGTCGGTGTATTGGAACACGAGTTCGACGAAATGCCTCTTAGAATCGAAAGTTCTTATTTTTCAATTCTGTTTCCACGAATTTGTTTTTGTTTATATCTGAAACAACTTTTGTGAAGAGGATCTCGATTTGGCACATTTTTGGTGTCCAAATCAGATATGGGGACGTAGCACGAGATCCCGTGCACAGCCCATGCGTATCCTGCTATTCGAGTGTCACAACTCGACGCACAGGACACGGTTTTGTATGAAATTTGATGGACACGTTGGGGAAACCTATGACCACGTGCTCCTAAAATTTCACGATGTTTCGTAGAGCGTGCGTAGAGAAATCTAGCCCACACTGGTCGGCTTAACTGTGCATGCACGCAAAAAAATATCGCTGACACAGCCTTCGTTCGCGGACACGACGCGACGAGGACTCGTTGCAGGAGCATGGACACGAAGCCCTAGACCTAGTCTACCCAAGGACTCGACCACGTTGCACGATGTGGCTCGTGACGCCAGCTACGGGCGTCGATACGCACCCACGAGGCCGCACACGCACACGTACAGCCGCACGGATACGCGTGTCCTGCGACGCGTGGACACGACATGGACACGTGTCTATATGGTGTACACCTAGACCTAGACCCCCGCCTAGCTACATGTGCCACGCCCCAGAACCAGAATACTGGAGAGCGGAGGAATGACTCAGCCAGCTACGTATTACGGGTAGATGAATACCGTATAATACGATCAATGCTATCTAACCAGACGAGGGGGTGCATACTACATAAAAGTCTCACTATGGTCATTTCGCATCTATTGTCTCAATTATTCAAAACAAGAAACAGAAATAGAGAACATATAAGATAAAGCAGTAAGGCGTCCCAAACGCTTAGTCAAAATGCTCTTGAGATCTGGCTTTACAAAACATAGCCAGATGGTAGAGTAACATATACACAATTGTTATCAGCTGCAGTCTGACTTTAGTTATAATTATGCAAAAGTAAGTACAAGACGATCCGACCAACATGTCGGTGCCAAAACGGCTAAGTATAAAGTAAATGGCAAAACGAGCGGTAAAGTAAGGAAACCCACTCGAGTCCTCCTGCGATCATCCCTCTAGTATTGACCATCTTGGAGGTAGAAGTAAGCTGGATCCTCGGGGACCGGCTCTAAATCTGGCCATGCAAAACCAGAGAGGTTAGACCTCAATAGCAAGTACCACAAGGAAGGACGATATGAAGGATTAAACCAGTAAGTAAGAGAATATAATAATAGATCTCTGCTTCCCACTAGGATTCACATAACATCACGACACTTCGAACCAACCTCCCAACCAAACAAGGACAGAAGTTGACCCGTCATGTCCTGACATTCTGATCATCTCAGTTAGGCAACAGAGTAGATACAGTACACAAACAAATCATCTTGAACGGCCAATCAATTCCTACGGCTTGCTATTGTGAGCCCCAAGTTATCCTGGAATTATGCAAAAATAGGGATTCCTCAGTTCTTACTATGTGCGAGCAAGGCTAGTCTATCCAGTCAATTAATTGTGCCAATCATGTAGTTAGACGAGTCCCAGCGGGACGCCCGCTGTTATAGCATGTACAATAATATAAGCAGATACTGTTTCCTGCCCGTGTGACAGATTTACGGTATCTGTGGGAACCAGCCGGCCCGTCGGGCACTTAATAGTCCCAAGGGCGCTGCCATGTAAGAATTCGGGAATCCATTCTCTCCATGCCATTATTATTTTATTTAACTTAATAGTCCCTACGTTGAGCGAAGTTCCATGCCGTGGATCATGGCCATTCAAATGAGTACTTTCGTACGGGGTACGATATGCGCAACTCTACTACGATACTCGTGCGGCTAGGTTGTAGGTTTTACATAGCGTGATGCAACAATCAAATCTAACCACGGAGTAATCATGCCTTGACCATAAAGTACACATGCTGTTTTGTAAGATAAATAAATAACTAAATAATAAATACATAATTTGAAGCCTGCATGTGCTTGTATGCCAATATCCGGGATCGGCTAATCGAGTACAATAGTTCATTACATGAACGTGTCTCATTCATTCATTTCAATAAGACGACTAGCCAGTCTCTTAGTTCCAACTAGGAACGCATGATCGATTATTAGTCAATGTCACAATCATTATCAATGGTGACAAGGCATGAAAGTCAATCAATATTACATGGGGTCGGGTCTATAACTCTCAAGGTTAAGTTCTAGTCATACTGGGTATCCATGGATCAATCAGGACACAAGGCGCATTCTACATAACAATCCATTTTAACAAATTTAACATATCATGATTTATCAAGAAATTCACGCAAAAAGGTGTAAGGATATAATAGAAGAATAATCATGCCATCATTAAATGAATAGGTTGTGGAATCAATAAAAACACCTAGGTCAGGAAGTCACGCCAACAAGTCTATGCTAAGGCCAAAAGTCAAGCAAGAAGTCTATGCTTACGACCAACAAATCATGCTAAGTCTAGCTGGGGTGAGCGTGGAAAATGGGCGTGAACAGCGGGCGTGAGAAGTAATACACGCACGCACAGCGTGACTAAAATACACGCACTCATGCACAGTGTGAGCGTGACAAGAATTTCACGCACGCAAAGATATGTGCGTGACTAGAAATACACGCACGCAAACACGAGCGTGACTAAGAAATACACGCACGCAAACGCGAGCGTGACTAAGAAATACACGCACGCAAACGCGAGCGTGACTAAGAAATACACGCACGCAAAGATATATGCGTGACTAAAAATACACACACGCAAACATGAGCGTGACTAAGAAATACACGCACACAAATGCGAGCGTGACTAAGAAATACGCGCACGCAAACGCGAGCGTGACTAACGAGCAGTTCTACCACATGAACTCTCTGATCCGAAAACACGCTAAGTTGGTGGATTTAAAACCCATGAACAGCCGAAAAATACAAACTTAGATCTAGAGAAAACAAGCCACAGAAATCACATATGCCAAGCACTAAACTCTCTCAGGATCACGTGAGGAAGAGTAATGATCCATAAAAATGGATGATTGAGAAGCAAGTTTGCACTTGCCTTCTCCTGCTGCTGGTAAGTGGTGGAGAGTAATGGGAGGAAGAAGAAGTAATGGTGAGAATGCAGTTATGAGGAGAGAGAAGAGATGGAAGCTTTAAATAGGAGGAGTGGTGGTAGGTGGGAGCTAATGGGCCGGGTTGGATTCGGATTCATCCATGAACCCGAAAACCTAACCTAGGCCGAACCACATAAGCAAGGCTACAAGCAGGAATAAAAGTAGGAAGAAATGCAAAAATAAAGTTACAGGAAATAAATTACAGGAAATTAATTAACATGAAAATTTAAAGAGCAGATAATTAATTAACATGAAATTAAAGGAATTTAAATACAGAATAATATGATAAATACTAAATAAATACACATGAGTTGTACATGTATATAAAAATACGTATTCCGGGAACGGAGAGTGACATCTCTACCCACCTTAGAAAAATTTCGTCCTCGGAATTTCAAATCCAAGCAGGTAGAAATATCGGAGCTAAACTAATACAAGCAATTCTAGTGAGCAAGCAATCATTTCTACCATATCAAAAGCAAGTACTATATATGTAAATTCATCAATCCATGATATCAAGTAGCTCTACCCATAAAGTGACAAGCATGAAGAATCAGGACAATCAAGGTATACGGAAAGGGATATACCTTTTGAGTCAAACAGGTGTGGATACCGTGATCGGATATCATCCTCACGTTCCCACGTTGACTCTCCCAAGGAGTGATGACCCCAAGCAACACAGACAAGACTAATTGTTCGGTTCTTGAGTATCTTCTCTCTTCGGTCCAAAATGGACACAGGCTGTTCCTTATAAGACAGGTTGGTTCCAACAACCAGCTCATAGTGATCGAGGACATGGCTACGTAATTGAGATACATGAAATACGTCATGCACCTCTCGTAACGAAGGTGGGAGGGATAAACGATAAGCAACATCGCCTATCCGATCAAGGATAACAAATGGGCCTACGTACCGCGGACTCAATTTCCCGCGAATGCCAAATCTGATGACCCCACGAGTAGGTGAGATCCGCAAGAATACGTGGTCCCCAACAGAGAACTCTAACGGCCTACGATGCTGGTCCGCCCAATGACGATGCCGATCCTGTGCAACTCGAAGTCGCTCTCTAATTCCCTTAACCACTTCAACCGTCTGAACAATCATTTCTGGGCCTAACATCTTCCTCTCTCCGATATCATCCCATGCAAGCGGTGACCTGCACTTCTTACCATATAGTGCTTCAAATGGCGCCATCTGGATACTGGCTTGATAACTATTGTTATATGAAAACTCGACCAAGTGCAGGTGGCTCTCCCAATATCCTCCAAAATCTAAAGTGCAAGCTCGTAACATGTCTTCTAAAGTCTGAATCGTTCTTTCTGATTGCCCATCCGTCTGCGGATGGTAGGCCGTGCTAAATCTTAACTTGGTACCCAGACTATGATATAAACTCTTCCAGAAATGTGATGTAAAGCGGGTATCCCGATCCGACACAATACTGATAGGAACTCCATGCTGCTTGACTATCTGTTGCATATATAACTCTGCCAATTTTTCTGTAGATTGCCCTACTCTGAAAGGAAAAAAGTGTGCTACCTTCGTAAGTCGGTCCACTATCACCCAAATAGCGTCCTTACCACTTGGTGATCTCGGTAAACCGGTCACAAAGTCTATTGGAATATGCTCCCATTTCCATTCCGGAATAGGAAGCGGTTGCAATAACCCAGCTGGCCTCTGCTGTTCTGCCTTCACTTGCTGACATACCAAACAACGGGAAACAAATCTAGCTATCTCCCTCTTCATTCTGTTCCACCAGAAATGCTGCTTGATATCTTGGTACATCTTGGTCCCCCCAGGGTGAATAGAATATTGAGAACTGTGAGCTTCTGCCATAACCTCATGTCTGATATCTCCACTAGGCACACATAGACGTGATCTAAACCTAAGTGTACCATCTTCATGAATTCTTATCTCCTTCCTGAGTCCTGATTCACATTCTGCCCTAAGCTTCTGAATCCTTGGGTCTTGTGCCTGAGCTGCCTTGATCCTGTCTACTAAGTCAGATTGAACTTGCAGACTTGCTAGAACTCCTACATCACTAGGAAGTATAACTTCGATGCCCATCTCCTGAAGGTCTTCTAAAATGTGCTTCTGTGTTGTCAACATAAATGCGCCGCCTCTCCTGCTAAGAACGTCTGCTACTACATTAGCCTTGCCTGGATGATACTGAAGCTCCACGTCGTAATCCTTAATCAACTCCAACCATCTTCTCTGCCTCATGTTCAGCTCCTTCTGAGTAAAGATGTACTTCAGACTTTTATGATCTGTGTACATCTCCACTCGGTCACCATATAAGTAATGCCTCCATAGCTTCAGAGCAAACACTACTGCCGCTAACTCCAAATCATGAGTTGGATAATTCTTCTCGTGGTCCCGAAGCTGCCTAGATGCATATGCTATCACCTTCCCATGCTGCATAAGGACACATCCAAGTCCTTTACCTGACGTATCACAATATACTGTAAAACCTCCGGGTCCAACTGGCAATGTAAGAATAGGTGCTGATATCAATTTCTGCTTCAAAGTCTCAAATGATGCCTGACATTCTGCCGACCAAACGAATGGTACATCCTTCCGGGTCAAGCGGGTCATGGGTGCTGAAAGCCTTGCAAAGTCTGACACAAACCTTCTATAATATCCTGGCAATCCCAAGAAACTCCGTACGTCTGCTACCGTCTTGGGTACTGGCCAACTTTGTACTGCTTCTATCTTCTTGGGATCTACTGCTACTCCAGCTCCTGATATGATGTGACCCAAAAATGAAATATGATCTGACCAAAACTCACACTTGCTGAGTTTGGCATATAACTGGTTCTCTCTCAGAATCTGCAATATTTTCCTGAGGTGGTCTTCATGCTCCTTTTTACTAGCAGAGTATACGAAAATGTCGTCAAGAAACACAACGACAAACTGGTCTAAGTATGGCATAAAGATGCGATTCATCAAATCCATGAATATTGCTGGAGCATTGGTCAAACCAAACGACATTACTAAAAATTCATAATGCCCATACTTCGACCTGAATGCTGTCTTGGGAATATCCTCCTTCCGAACCCTCACCTGATGGTACCCTGAACGAAGATCTATCTTGGAGAAAACTCTAGCTTTGCTCAACTGATCAAATAAGTCGTCGATCCTGGGTAGTGGGTACTTGTTCTTTACTGTTGCCGCGTTAAGCTTCCTGTAGTCAATGCACAATCTGGATGACCCATCCTTCTTTTCTACAAGTACCACTGGTGCTGCCCATGGTGACACGCTAGCTTGGATGAACTTCTTCTCCTTCAGTTCCTCTATATGCTGGTATACCTTGGCCTGCTCTGAATCCGCCATTCTGTAAACTCGATCTGATATCGGTTTAGTTCCTGGTGCCAATTCTATACTGAACTCAATATCTCTAACCGGTGGTAGACCTGGAAGTTCTTCAGGAAATACGTCTAGAAATTCTTCAACTACCTTCGGAATCTGAACTTCTTCCATTGCCGTTACTACTCCCTGCTCTCGTTGAGTTGCCTCTGATCTGACTAAGGTGAATCTCTCCCTGTCTGGAATATCAAAAGATACACTCCCTCTACGACAATCTATTGTCGCATGACTGTCTTTCAGCCAGTCCATGCCTAAGATAACGTCAAAATTTCCGACAGGAAATTCTATCAACCGGGCAGGTAAAGAATACCCGCAAACTACAACGCTACATGCTAAAATAACTCTACTAACTCCTACAAGCCCATTACCAGTGAGTATATTCAACCTCCCTGGCAATGCCTCGAACTCCATTCCTAGTCGTGTCGCAAATTGTGCAGATATAAATGAATGAGATGCTCCCGAATCAAACAATGCTACTGCAGGATATGAGGCAACGAGAATATTACCTGCCACAACATCTCCCGATGCCAATGCCTCTTCCAAGGACAGAGTGAATGCCTGCCCTCGACCTCCTTGCTGATTTCCATGCTGCGGCCTAGCCTGATGCTGCTGTTGGCCCCTGCCTTGATGATGCTGGGGTGGTCTATGCTGGTGTTGCTGCATCGGCGATCCCTGCTGTCGAAACATCTGAGCCTGCGGACGCTGTGCCAACGGCCTAACTGCCACCGCTGGTCCTCGATACTGGCCTGCCCCTGGTGCTGGCAGAGCAGAAAACTGCTGCCCTGGTCCTCCTGCCCTCGAATTCATGGGACATGTGGTAACCCGATGGTCTGGATTTCCATATATCAGACACAGTCCATTCAATGTCCGACACACATCTCTAGTGTGTCCTATCTTTCCATAATAAGTGCAGCCCACCGGGGTTTGCTGGTTCTTTCTCTGTTGCTGTTGCTGCTGCCTGGGTGGTGCAGGTCCTCGTATCGCCACATCGTGGATACGAATGCTAGTGGATGGTGCTGTTGTTCGGGGCGCTGCTCCCCCACCTCCTTCAATCTGACTGTGGGACCTCTTCTGACCCCCAGTCCTCACCGCAAGCCTCTGAATGGTGATCTCATGCCTTCGAGTTGCTGTCAATATCTCATCAAAAGTCTGGTAATTGTGCCCCTCTATTAATTGCAAGAGTTCAAGATGAAACCCTTGCTGGAACCTCATGGCCCTCTGGCTCTCTGTTGCTACCATCTCTGGGGCGAATCTACTCAATCTGTAGAACTCCGCTGCATAAGCATCTACAGTCTTGCCGGCCTGTCTGAGGCTGATAAACTTCTGTTGTAGCTCAAACCGCGCCACAACTCCATAGTACTTGGTCTTGAATCTTGCAGTGAAATTGTCCCAAGCCACAGGACGTCTGATGCCCACTTCCTCTGATTCCCACCAATCACGTGCGAGATCCTGAAGTAACAACTTCACTAGATCCACACGTTCTTCTGCCGGTACCTTAGCTGCTGTCAGAATAGCCTCCATGTCCTTAAGCCATGCATCTGCTGACATGGCATCTTCCGTGCCCTCGTAACGGCGGAGGTTGTACTTGCAAAACCTGGCTGATGCTCCTGAATCAGTCCTCACTCCTCTTTCCAATGTCGTCTGCAATCCTTGGTTGAGTAGCACATTCTGCTCTTGTAGCTGAGTGTGCATGCGTTGCTGGGCCAACATCTGATGTTGCTGAGTGGCCATCATTTCTCTCATGATCTCCAGAAGGGCTGGTGTGTCCACTTGGGTAGGTGGAACTGTCGGTGGTGGTGGAACATCCGGATACTGCGATCCAGCTGCTGGTTCCACTATCACTTCTTCCTGGGTAGCCTCTTGAGTTAGTACCGGCCCTTGTTGCTGACCAACAGGGTCAGGTTGTCCATATTGCTCTTGTTGCTGTTGTCCAGTCCTGGCAGATGCGGACGAAGTACCCCTAACAAAAGGGACAAGAGAACAATCAATCAATCGGACATGAAGGATCAATGAAGTCAAAGGATACCGGAATGTCAAGCTAGAGTCGAGAGTAACGAATCATGAGATCAAGGGGAACATGTATGATTGAGACATCCTATAAATCAAAACACCCCACAAGTCTGAAATCAGACCTGCATGGGCCACCACTAAAACCTTGTCACGCCCCAGAACCAGAATACTGGAGAGCGGGGGAATGACTAAGCCAGCTACGTATTACGGGTAGATGAATACCGTATAATACGATCAATGCTGTCTAACCAGACGAGGGGGTGCATACTACCTAAAAGTCTCACTATGGTCATTTCGCATCTATTGTCTCAATTATTCAAAACAAGAAACAGAAATAGAGAACATATAAGATAAAGCAGTAAGGCGTCCCAAATGCTTAGTCAAAATGCTCTTGAGATCTGGCTTTACAAAACATAGCCAGATGGTATAGTAACATATACACAATTGTTATCAGCTGCAGTCTGACTTTAGTTACAATTATGCAAAAGTAAGTACAAGACGATCCGACCAACATGTCGGTGCCAAAATGGCTAAGTATAAAGTAAATGGCAAAACGAGCGGTGAAGTAAGGAAACCCACTCGAGTCCTCCTGCGATCATCCCTCTAGTATTGACCATCTTGGAGGTAGAAGTAAGCTGGATCCTCGGGGACCGGCTCTAAATCTGGCCATGCAAAACCAGAGAGGTTAGACCTCTAATAGCAAGTACCACAAGGAAGGACGATATGAAGGATTAAACCAGTAAGTAAGAGAATATAATAATAGATCTCTGCTTCCCACTAGGATTCACATAACATCACGACACTTCGAACCAACCTCCCAACCAAACAAGGACAGAAGTTGACCCGTCATGTCCTGACATTCTGATCATCTCAGTTAGGCAACAGAGTAGATACAGTACACAAACAAATCATCTTGAACGGCCAATCAATTCCTACGGCTTGCTATTGTGAGCCCCAAGTTATCCTGGAATTATGCAAAAATAGGGATTCCTCAGTTCTTACTATGTGCGAGCAAGGCTAGTCTATCCAGTCAATCAATTGCGCCAATCATGTAGTTAGACGAGTCCCAGCGGGACGCCCGCCGTTATAGCATGTACAATAATATAAGCAGATACTGTTTCCTGCCCGTGTGACAGATTTATAGTATCTGTGGGAACCAGCCGGCCCGTCGGGCACTTAATAGTCCCAAGGGGGCTGTCATGTAAGAATTCGGGAATCCATTCTCTCCATGCCATCATTATTTTATTTAACTTAATAGTCCCTACGTTGAGCAAAGTTCTATGCCGTGGATCATGGCCATTCAAATGAGTACTTTCGTACGGGGTACGATATGCGCAACTCTACAACGATACCTGTGCGACTAGGTTGTAGGTTTTACATAGCGTGATGCAACAATCAAATCTAACCACGGAGTAATCATGCCTTGACCATAAAGTACACATGCTGTTTTGTAAGATAAATAAATAACTAAATAATAAATACATAATTTGAAGCCTGCATGTGCCTGTATGCCAATATCTGGGATCGGCTAATCGAGTACAATAGTTCATTACATGAACGTGTCTCATTCATTCATTTCAATAAGACGACTAGCCAGTCTCTTAGTTCCAACTAGGAACGCATGATCGATTATTAGTCAATGTCACAATCATTATCAATGGTGACAAGGCATGAAAGTCAATCAATATTACATGGGGTCGGGTCTATAACTCTCAAGGTTAAGTTCTAGTCATACTGGGTATCCATGGATCAATCAGGACACAAGGCACATTCTACATAACAATCCATTTTAACAAATTTAACATATCATGATTTATCAAGAAATTCACGCAAAAAGGCGTAAGGATATAATAGAAGAATTATCATTCCATCATTAAATGAATAGGTTATGGAATCAATAAAAACACCTAGGTCAGGAAGTCACGCCAACAAGTCTATGCTAAGGCCAAAAGTCACGCAAGAAGTCTATGCTTACGACCAACAAGTCACGCTAAGTCTAGCTGGGGTGAGCGTGGAAAATGGGCATGAACAGCGGGCGTGAGAAGTAATACACGCACGCACAGCGTGACTAAAATACACGCACTCATGCACAGTGTGAGCGTGACAAGAATTTCACGCACGCAAAGATATGTGCGTGACTAAAAATACACGCACGCAAACACGAGCATGACTAAGAAATACACGCACGCAAACGCGAGTGTGACTAAGAAATACACGCACGCAAACGCGAGCGTGACTAAGAAATACACGCACGCAAAGATATGTGCGTGACTAAAAATACACGCACGCAAACACGAGCGTGACTAAGAAATACACGCACGCAAACGCGAGCGTGACTAAGAAATACACGCACGCAAACGCGAGCGTGACTAACGAGCAGTTCTACCACATGAACTCTCTGATCCTAAAACACGCTAAGTTGGTAGATTTAAAACCCATAAACAGCCAAAAAATACAAACTTAGATCTAGAGAAAACAAGCCACAGAAATTACATATGCCAAGTACTAAACTCTCTCAGGATCACGAGAGGAAGAGTAATGATCCATAAAAATGGATGATTGAGAAGCAAGTTTGCACTTGCCTTCTCCTGCTGCTGGTAGGTGGTGGAGAGTAATGGGAGGAAGAAGAAGTAATGGTGAGAATAAAGTTATGAGGAGAGAGAAGAGATGGAAGCTTTAAATAGGGGAAGTGGTGGTAGGTGGGAGCTAATGGGCCGGGTTGGATTCGGATTCATCCATGAACCCGAAAACCTAACCTAGGCCGAACCACATAAGCAAGGCTACAAGCAGGAATAAAAGTAGGAAGAAATGCAAAAATAAAGTTGCAGGAAATAAATTACAGGAAATTAATTAACATGAAAATTTAAAGAGCAGATAATTAATTAACATGAAATTAAAGGAATTTAAATACAGGATAATATGATAAATACTAAATAAATACACATGAGTTGTACATGTATATAAAAATACGTATTCCGGGAACGGGGAGTGACAACGTGCATGAGCATGAGACTCCTCGGGTTGCGTGTGGTGTTCTATTGAGCACGGCATGTGCCTACGAGCATGTTTCTATTCACGCGTGCACGTACCCGTACGATACGCACTGACTGGACACGATATGGACACGGGTTCTACCCTGTGAGTACCCGAGCATCTCACACACGTGTATAACTTTGTGTTTGTCGAGTTTCACGAGTTCTAGTTGTGTATTTTGGAAATTGGGTATTGTGGCATCTGCCATCTCGATTAAAAATTTATGTTTTTTTTGTAAAATTTTATTTGATTAGATTATGGTTGATTTCTATGATCATAGGATGTCATGCCTGCGCCCACAGGTAAGTTAGGACCATCTTATGATTATATAGCCTATAGGTAGGTTATATAAACATTCTATAGCTATTTTATAGTTTATTATAATTTTTAGATATTTTAGATAATTTTTAAATATTTATTTTATGAGGATTTATATATTTTATTTACTTTCATGATTTACCATCTGGCCATTCGGAGTTATTTTTGGGACCTAGTATTTTATTTAGGCTCTACTAGGTTATATATATTTTCCAGAATATTCTAGGATTTTTTGGATTTTTTAGAATTTTTAGATAATTAAAACATATAGAATTCATATTTTATAGGTTTTTGGAATTTACTGCAAGGTCACATGATGATATTTTGTGTTAAAATATTTATTTAGATTCTAGACACTTAGAAATATTTTCTAAAATTTTTTAGGAATTTTTTAGATTTTTTTGTAATTTATTTTGATTTATTTGGACTTAAAATAAATTTTTAATGATTTTCTGTAATTAAATAATTAATTATGCTATCATCAGCACACTCAACCACCCCCTGGCCTACCTGTCGGTGCCAGAATGAGTCAACACCGCCTCTCTCTCTCCTATATATATATATATATATATATATATATATATATATATATATATATATATATATATATATATATTCGAAAAAAAAATATATATATATATATTATATTCGAAACCCTAATTAAATTCCTGTCGATTTTGAGTGAGGTTTCATCTAGGAGTCCTTCAACTTCCCGAAGTGATTGTCGCCAAACCAGAAGAGCTTTTTGTACGCCATTTTTTTATTGGAAGCGTATTGAGGTATATTTTCTGAATATCCAATTTATTTTCGTAATTTCTGAACCTAAATTTTTGGAAAATTCGTAGAGTGCTGGTTGTCCAAAATTTGACACGTTTTGGTGTTTTCGAGATTCCGGGAGAACCAGGAATCCGAATCACGAACCATTTGAAGTTTAGGAAAGCTAACACAGAGCTTTATGACATATATTTTTCCCCAGAATTAATTAGTTAATCCAATATTTTCATTAATTTGCAGAACTTAGTTTTGTCAATAAATCACCGATTTGGTCATGGATAGCCATAACGACGATATCTTTTGACCAAAGCGTGATTTTGTGGCACGGTCCATTCCAGTGCACTCGCAGCACTAAAATCTTCTAGGGTGCGCACTCAAGTCATAGAGTTTGTGTCGTTTGACTATTTAATCATCGATGCGCCTCGATTTGCGGGCCACAGATTCTAAATTGGAAGCTGTGATCTTCCTTGGATAAAAATTAGTATTTAATTTTAATTCCAGAATTATATTATATTAAATTAGGTTTTTGATGATTTATTTCAGAATTAACTCTGATTAGTTATGTTAAACTAGTAGCCACTTTCTAGGGTTTTTAGAGTGGGATTTTCATAATCGAACTTATGGTTATTTATGTGACGGGGTAGATCGGTCTACGACGTTTGAGTTGTGACTTCATCATCTAGCGGAGCAAGGCAAGTATCACTATGACCTATGTTGCCTTTATTTTATGCTGCATGTTATTTGTTTCCTTAAATTGATAGTCTTATCTTCTATATCATTGGTGCACGATTGTTATACTTGTTACCATAACCATACATGTTCACTTAATATTTTCGTTCAATGTTCTATCTTCAATGTTCAATGTTTAAAGTTAAAGTTAATGTTAAAGTGATCATGTTTACTTGTGAGAGAGTCGGGAGGGAGAATACAACTAGTATGCATGCGGTCTACGCAATGTACCATTTTTTCCTAATGTCAATATTGATAGCAGTCGTTGTACCTCACGTACCGACTGCCGGATGTCCTAACCCGTCCACATGCAGAACACTTGTATTCTAAAACACACAGTACACGTAATTTATTTTGTGTTGATATTTTACCCAGAGGTTTGTCTTATATTCATCGTTCTCTTGTATTGTCTTCGTGTCTTAATTATACCTTCAACTGTTCCATGTCATAATTGTACTCTAGAACTATTTCCCAAGATATAGTGGTCTCTGTTGTGTCATATCATATTCATCTTTTCCTTATTGCTATTTTGCGTGTGTGGACACACACAAAAAGAAGAAGAAACACTATCTTTTCTTTATTGGCGCAAGGCAACATAAATCGAGTACGCCTGAGAGATCCTGCGCTGAGGATCCCCGAGTACAAAAAGAATTATGGGGAATGGGACGATGGAGATCGAGCGGCAGTTGCTCCTTTACTCCGTTGACACTCCGATTACAAAAGTGGGAGAAAACCTAAGAAAATTGCAAACTCTCGGCTCACTGGCAAGAAGTGCAGCAATTTGGCTTTTGAAAATGCTCTTTGTTCTGTATTTTGAAGAGGGACAAGACCCCTTTTTATAGTCGTTCTTGAGTTGGAATGATGTTATGCGCCCATATGAGGAAATACACTGGTTTTCATGTGGGCGTATGGTCCTGCTTTGGACGCATAGGGTGTAGGCGCATGCAGGCTACGTGATCGTTGGTTGATCGTGGTGCTGACGTGGCCGCATGCTTCGGTGCACGACTGCGCGTGAGACTGACGTAGCCGTATGCTTCGGTACACGATTGATCGTAGGTTTGACCGAGTCGGGGGCCGTTCTGGCTTGGGCGTATAGCCTGAAATAGAGCTATATGCCCCCCTCTGGAGGAGCCTAGAGTGGGCGTATGGGCGCATAGCCCACTCTGGTGACTTGGGCGCTTATGTCTTCACTGGTGACTTGGGCGCATATGTCTTCATTGGTGACTTGGGCACATATGACTTCATTGGTGACTTGGGCGCATGGTTTTCACTAGTGTCTTGGGCGCATGGTTGTCCAGTCTGCTGAAATTTTCATGCTTCTACAAGACCCCCTGCAAAGTTTTTGATACTTGAACGAGTTCGAAATACTTTGAAAGAAGAATGGACCGTCTTCTCGTGATGTAGTGGGCGCATAGCATGGCTCTCCCTTTTGGGCGCATAGAGTTTGGCCAGTCTGTCCAAGAGATGGCTGTTAAGATCTTCCTCGAAAATATGAACTGACAGATTCATCGGGGTAGAATTTGAAGAGGTCTATCCTTCATGCGTTGTCCATGTCAGCACGTGGCAGTCGCATAATGTGTAAGAGATTGGGTCTTCACGTGGGCGCTTAAGTCATAATGGGTGCATAGTACTCAGTGGGCGCATAGGAGTAGTGGACGCATAGCATATGGCCCATGCCTATAAATAAGCTTTTGAAGAGAGAGAAAGTTCATTATTCTCTTTTTTCTTAGAATTTTTTCAAAAAGACTTTTCATCTCCTCTCTGCACGAACCATGTCTCCCAAGGCCGCCAAGAGATCTGCAAAGGGCAAGGGGCTGCACCGAGTGGCTCTCCTCCTGCGGCAGCGTCCTTACCAGTCCAAGACCCGATACTGGGTGAGGCTGCGCCTCAAAACAAAGTCTTGAGCGTTAATTTGCGATGCTCAGACTCTTCTTCTGCCTAGGCGCATGCACCCAAGGCAACATGCTTCTGTGAGCATTCATATGCGCCCACAGAAGCATGTATCAACATTGTGGTGTGTTATGCGAACACATGTTGCTATGTTATGCGCCCACATGCTGCTGTGTTATGTGCCCGCATACTGCTGTACGTTATGCGTCCACATGCTGATTTGGGCGCATAACCCTTTGGGCACATAAGATTCCTCCAGCACTTAGTTTTTCCTTCGGATTCTGAGTCTGACTTTCTCTTATGTCCTTGCAGTTAACATGTTTGTCCTGGAACTTGATGGAATCCCTTTTGGCTCTACTTGTCAAGTCCTCGGCACCATTCTCATAACCAACATGATAAGCAAGGTTCAAGCCAAGATCAGTCAAAACCAGCCTACGGAATGGACACTCGCCATACTTGAACAGGTTAAGACCTTCTTGAAGCAGATGATTAACGATAAAAAGTTCTTGCTTGGAGGGACACGTCATTTCAAGAAGTCGTACTTCCTGTTCGGCGACAGTGTGGGGTTCGAAGATGGCGAGACAATACACTTGAGAAACCCAATGGTGATCAGTCCGAACAATCAGAGGATATGGCTACCGTCGATGGAGTGTCAGTATCCTTTGTCTGCTTTTACTGTCTTAGCCGTGCAGCACCAGATGAAGTGGGAGCTAACTCCTGAGCTCCCAGGGTCATCTCCAGAAGAATACAGTTTGACTCAAGCGATCGGAATAAGGACACTTTCAAGTGTGTCTGGGGCTCTGTATCTTACTCTACGAGGGGACTGCAACCTGGTGCCGTAAAGAACGACATTCCGACTAACCTCCATCCTTATGCTGTTGACACGCTTTACAATTTGATAATGTCGGGGGACGTATCGTATCCCATAGGGAAGATGCGGATGGAAGGCTGGAGGTATCCAGCTTTATTCTGGAGCAACCTCACTAGCTGGGTGCTTTCCACGTAAGAAACCACCCTGAAGACTGCTGGCCTTTATTATGCTATTAGGACCACCCAATATGGCATAAGGGTTAACTGGCCAATGTTTGTCTCTTTGGCGGAGTTATATAACCTTCACACCTGTACCTTCTTTACTCTGGGTGGGAAGATGGGATTGGCTCTCTACGAGATGCAGAAAGTGTCAAAGCTTTCCTGGGCACGGAGCCATATAAAGAGTACGTGCCTTGTGATGAGGAGATCCGAGATCTGGAGAATGAGAACTCTGAGATGATTGATGTATACAAGGAGTTACTCTGCCACCTCATCATCTGTCAAAGGATTAACAAGAAAGGGAGAACCGAGGGGGCCAATCCCTACACAAGAGCTTGGACGGGCTATGTCTTCGTTTAAGGAAAAGGAGAGGATCCGGCGTCATTTTTAATTTTAAAGCCTATGACCAAGTCCAAGATAGAAGTCCGTATGGCAGATTCTGATACGGCGGATACTGAGGACAGTGATGTTCCTGAGGGGAAGTCCCCGATCGGCCACTACTTTTGTCAAGCTGAATATCCGTTGTCGGAGAAAGCTATGCTGGCAGCTTTTTTAATGATCTGGCTTCGTGACTGCATAGTTCCTGGAGGTTCAGAGACTATTGAAAGGATGAGCCGGAGCATAATACTTCCGGCCGTGAAGCTGGCGTTCGTATACCATCTTGCCTTGCTTCCTGCGATGGTCTGTGCCACTGGGCGGGGTCTATAGGACTTTGTTAGAAACGCAGTGACTCCTGATGGCAGAGCCAACTTTGCCCGGACCGAACTTCCGTATAATTTTTTGATGGGGTGGCTGCTACTGCATTGTCCTACCCTGATGAATACTGGGCTTGTGGCGAACTCTTTGGCGGGAGACGCCTTTCTTTCCAGATTTTGTGATACGGATTGGACTGTCACTGGTGTACCCTCTTGTAGAAAGGCTTTATGCTTCTTGCAGAACTATGAGTTCTTCAGAGTATCTCCTCCGTCCGGCAGTGGAAATGCTTGAGATATCTTAGTGGATGGAGGAGTTTATGCCACTAGTTTGACTGCTGGGCGTTTCACTAGCTTCAGTCTATTAGACCGTCGTATCTGGTGCTCCGAAACAAGAACCATGCCTATCTGGAGCCATACCTACCGAGTCATTTCGTGCGGCAGTTTGGCTACAACCAACTCCTTTTGGGAAATGCTAGCCCGTATTTGGAGTCAATATGCAGCTTGATTGATGGGGCGCGTGCTTGGATGTATTACAATGCCGGGTGCACAGGGGCATTCTCCACCCTACCCTCGGATAAGCCTGAGACCCATCTGTGATACGCTGTTGCCAAATTTTATGTTCAGATCAATACTTTTCATCCTCGGTATGATCGTGAACAGAGCTTGATATTGGGGACTCAGTTTGGCCCCCTTTCTATGAAAAAGGTACCGAAGGGCCGTAAGAAGGAGAGTGCTGCTCCAACCATAAAACCAGCCGTAGTACCGTGGCCGAAAGCTATCCTTAAGGAGCCAACAGTGTCACCAAAGGAGGACACGAAAGATGATGATTCTGCTCCTCTCAATCCTCCTCAGAAGAGGAAAGCTTCAACTGAATTGGCACAGGAGCCAACATTAAAGCAGAAGAAGAAGACTGTCTCCCTAAGGAAAGCCAAGGAAGTGGGTATTGGCTCATCTACCTTGAGAAGGTCTTTCTGGCAAACTGGAAGAGGTGGAAAGGCGTCGCGGGCCGTTACTGTTAAAGAGGTAGATCCCTTCCTAGACTCCATAGCCGTTCTGGTCAAACCTTTAGAGGCTTTCTTACCCTTGCATTTGTCCTATGCACAGGACCCTAAAGTTGCAGCTGAGGTAGGTGCCTCCTTGTCTGAGGAGGTAGGCATGACGACAGTGTCCCTTGCTCATCCTCGACCGATGGATGAGGGCGGGTCTTCTTCAGCTGTAAGATTTGAGCGACAGGATGATCAGGGCGAAGGCCCAAACCATGACGGCAATCAAAAGATTAGTCCCTCCTATGACATTTCTTTGGGGGATATGTCTGCGATAGGAGATGTGATGAGGGACTTGGATAAAAATCAAGTCCAATCGGCTCATCCTCATGCGGGTACGTTATCTTTGTGCCTCTCTTCGGATGAGATTTTTCAACTTCGATTTTGCGTGCATCTCGAGAGGCTGACCACGATTGTATGTTCCCTTGTAGACAAGGAGAAGGAACCACTCATAAAGATATCCCCAGGCATTGGGGAAGGAACAGAGGTTGTTCCCGACTCCTCCAAATTTGCTGGTGATGAGGGTGCTGTTAGTGAGCCGGTATCGGCTGCAGAAGGAGAGGTTGAACAGCCTACTGAGGGGGCTGTTGCTGAATCTACTCCCGTTCCAGCTGGAATTGCGGCAGATACCAGGCTTGATGTCGCTCGAGGCCTTAATATTGTTCTTATTGAACAGCCTGGGCCTACTTTCGGTTTCTCTAAAGCCAGGACTGATGACATAGCCCAGGCTGGCGCTGAGCATATCGAAGGTATGAAATTACAACTCTTTTGTATTTCTCCCTTTTTTGGTTACTGATGTATATATTATTTTCTTGTCAGGTTCGGCTTCTTGTCAGGTATTCCTTCCTGGAGTGGAAGAAACTCTCCAAGCATCCTCCTCCGATGACCTCTACTGAAGACGACGAGATAGCCCGGGAAGTCGTCAAAGCTTTCTACTCTGTGCTGAAAGTAAAGCTTCCTGGAGTCCTGAATCGGAATGCTGCCTTTGGCCCTATGAAGGCTGTTGCCGAATGCCAAGTGGCGGCCCTTGAGAGCATTGCCAACTATGAGGAAGGGGTAATACTCTGAGGAAAGTTCTGAATGATCTGGAGGGTCAGGTGGCCAGATTCTGGGATACCAAACAACGGAGCCCGACATTACTGTTCTGTACAGAAGATGAGGCTTTGATCACGGCTCTCGCGAAGGAGGAGGCCACTTTCCAGGCGAGGAAGGATGTCCTCGTTCAAGAGATCAGCGAATTGGCTGATCAGTATGGTCAGTTCCACGCTGCAAGTGAGGAACGTGCTACCTCGAAGAATAAACTGGCTGCGCAGATTACCGAAAAATATAATCATATCGCACAGATCCACAGCGAGATTGCTCAACTGGAAGCCAACTTGAGGACAGCAACATCTGAGCAGGAGGACTACTTGGCTCAGGCTGCCATGACCACCACCACTTCCGCCAATTTAAAAGAACAGCTGGTGAAGTTGGAAGGAGAGCACATGAGTCTGATCCTTTTCGAGGATGAAGCTGCTCGTCAAGAAGAGGCGCGCCGTCGAGCTACCGCGAAGTCTGAAGCTGAAATCGCGGCTCTAAGGGACAATATCAATCGACTATGTATCCCTAAGATTTTTTGGTTGTAACTGTTTCTTCTAGCCGTCACGGCTCTTGTACCCTTTTTTTCCCGTCTCTTGATAGACGTTCAAATAAAGAATAAAGAATCTTTTGGCTTTCAAAATTCATGAATATGGTTTTGCGAAATATCGAAACTAGAGGTAACGTGGACGTAGTAGGGATATTTCTGGTGGATATTTCGCTGGGGAATTTGATGGGGACCTATTATCCGTTTTATATTCAAGTTTTTTTTGAATATAGATAATAAGTTGAACGAAGCTGCTAATAGAAGTAATATGGACGTAATAGCAGAGGATGTTCTATATCTGACCAAAGGTAATATGGACGTGGAAAGATATATAATATTAGGTAGGAGTGGATAATTCAGAGGTGATATGGACGTGTTTATGCTTGATAAACGCTTTGCTCAGAGGCTATATGAGCATGACAAAATGTTTCTTAATTATTCCACTGGAGAAATAATTATTGTAAAACAATTCAGAGGCAATAGGGACGTGACTTATTTTCGTCAAACCGAGTTTGGGCAGAGTCAAAAACGGAAATGATTTCACTGGAGAAATATTTTAGAGGACCTATTATCCAAGGCGTATTCAAGTCTCTTGAAATACGGATAATAGTTAGATATTTTTTCGAATCACATAAACATCGCACTGTACATCTACATGACTGAACATATGTGATTATTGTTTACAAAAGGTTACACATAATATTTCTTCAGGAACTTGCCATTGATAGGCATTATGAACAAGTCGCCATCAGGCTTGGTTAGTCGGTACGTGTAGGACCGATTGTAGGAACGAGTTGTAAAGCGCAATACTCTAGAGGGGGGGTGAATAGAGTAGGCAGCGGAAATTAACTATTTAAAAAAGTTAGTAACAATATCACAGATAATATATCACAGATATGTAAATAAAAAGTAGAGAGTAGAGAGCAAACGCAAACACAAGGATGTATACTGGTATCCCTCTTGTGAGGACTAGTCCAGTCGGATGAACTCTAGCTTCCAGTTGAATCCAATATGGAAAATCACCACAAGTTTTCATCCGAAGATCTTGCAACTTCTACAACGCGAGCTTTGATCCGAAGTACTCGACCAACTTCAATTGTGAAGTGTGTACCTTCAATCAAGCCTCTGATTACAATCACTCTGAAACTTCTAGACCGTACCGCACTGGCAAATCGACTAGAGGATTGTAACTGGCTTGGGATTTGAAAAAGAATAGCTCAGAATACTTTGGAAGAAGTAGTAGGCTTATAGAGAAGAGATATGAAAGTGAATGAGTGAGTTGAAATGATCGAAATCCTTCTCTATTTATAGTTTTTCCAAAGGCAGAATTCTGACAGAATTCGGGCAGAATTCGGGCAGAACTCTATGAGTAAATCTCGTTGGGATCCGTAACTGCAGGAAGACCAAGTTCAAAAAGCAACGTTCACTAACCGAACTCTGGCCGAACTCTGGCCGAATTCTGGCCGAACTCTGGCCGAATTCTGTCCGAGTTCTGTTGGAGTTCTGTCAGGGTTTTTGCAAATTGGTTTTAGGCTTTTTGAAAAGTCAGGCAATTAGGAAGTAGTTTGGGCTTTTGTAAGTGGGCTTGTTTTTAAAAATAAAAGGGTATTTTGAAAACGTTTCTTGGGTAGCCTATTTGCTAGTACGATGCAGTTTACGATATACGATGCAGTTTACATCGTATTCCTAGACTCAATAAATTTGAAAAATACATTGATGAAATAGGAAAACCAAGAGCCCTTTGATGACGCCTTTCTTCAGATATTTGAGCAGACTTGAAGACGCCTTTTTCCTTGACGGCGGTCGTCCAAAGATAAACAGATCTGGAAATCTGAATACCTTTCGGGGGCTTCGCCCCCGAACCCCTAACGGGGGGCACTGCCCCCTTGACCCCTGTCCGCTGACCGGTCAGCGGAACCCCCGATGCGAGGCCCCGGATAGGTCGTTAGGCGGTTCAGAGAAATCTTCTTGTATGACGCCATCTTTGGCCCATTGCATATGTCCTGGTTTGACAAAGCTTGATCATGCTTACTGCATGTCTAAGAACATGTTAGACGAATAAACAATATGATACAAGCATAGCAATATTGATATAGAGAACATTTAGGACAATGCTAACATTAGGACAATGCTAAGTTTAAGTAGCAACATGATAGTGATTACATGAATATTAGTGATGTCATTATGTTAAACTTAATTGATTAGCCATATTCAAAAACATGATATAATCATTGGGCTAACAGTACGCACCATTAGAATACACTGATTCTATAACGAAAGGACCTTCCCATTTAGGCTAAAATTTTCCTTTTATTTTGTGCGTCATGACAATTGGTCTTCTCACTACTAAGACTAAATCACCAACTTGGAAGATTCTTTCCTTCACCTTTTAATTGAAGGCTCTGGCTTCAAAAGGCCAAG
Organism: Iris pallida; assembly: GCA_029216955.1. Lineage (NCBI taxonomy): Eukaryota > Viridiplantae > Streptophyta > Magnoliopsida > Asparagales > Iridaceae > Iris > Iris pallida. The sequence continues at coordinate 22,282 of JANAVB010015818.1, forward strand.
ATGCTGTCGTCGGGTGTACAAACTCCAAAGGTTGATGAATGAAATCAGCGTAGAACTGACAAGCCCTACACTTCTTTACATATTCAACAGCATCTGCTATCATCGTGGGCCAATAATAACCTATACGTCTGAGGCGATCTTGTAATTTGAGACCTGGTTGATGTGTACCACAAACTCCGTTATGAGCCTCCTGGAGTGCATGTTTGGCTTCTGTGTCTGATAATCATCGTAACAGTAGCCCGTCGTAAGAGCGTCGGTACAGCATCTTGGTAGCTGTGTCGTAGTAAAATATGAAGGATCGCCTTTGGATAGACACTGCTTCCTTTGGGTCCTCGGGGAGGATTCCATAGACGACGTAGTCTATGAAAGAAAATCTCCAGTCTTTAATGTCGACGTTTGTTTCCGTTGTATAACTGTGATGAATATGCAAGGCATCTTTTACACAGAATAGTTCTCGACCAGACACTGTGATCGACTGCTGAGTATTGGTAGGGACGGTCAAGGAAGCAGCGAGACCGGCTAGAGCATCTGCTTCTATATTCTGTAGTCGAGGCACGTGCTCGATGAAGAATCTAGCAAAAGTAGACGCCAACTCGATTGTCGCTTTGTGATAGGGGATGACATCTTCGTGACGAACTTCATAATCCCCTCGGACCTGACTAACTATTAGCTTAGAATTGTTGTAAGCTTCTAGATAGTCAACTCCCAGTTGTTTTGCCAATTGCAGGCCGATCAATAGGGCATTATATTCGGCCACGTTGTTGCTGCAGGGTTCCATGAGAGAATATGCACGATGTATAACCAGATGGTCGGGTGACACAAGAACGACGCCTACTCCGGTCACAATATTTTCTTTAGGTCTTGTTCTTGATGCACCATCAAAGAACATTCACAAAATGGGGATTTCTTCAGTTGCGATATTAGACTCCACTACTTTATCGAGGATTTCGTCGTAGAGTTTGGAAGATTCTGACACCGGATGAGCTGCTAGGAAATCAGCTAACGCTTGGCCTTTTACTGCCTTCTGAGGAATGAATAACATATCATATGGAGTCAACAGCATTGCCCATGTTGCTAAACAGGAATTGAGAGAAACCGGTTTAGTCATGAGTATTCTAAGAGGATTGACTTTAGATATGATGTGGATAGTTTGTCCAGACACATAGTGGTGTGTCTTCTGGATAGCAAATACCAGTACAAGGCATTCCTTTTCCACAGGTGTGTATCTGTGCTCGGCACCCACCATTGTGCGACTGATGTAGTAGATTGCCTATTCATGGCCGCCTTCATTCTTCTGAGCTAATAGGGCGTGTCACGACCCACACCCGGATATACGGGTACGAATACGTGGGCCACGCCCAGCCTACGCCGCGGTATCGGCGGTAGAACGCTGTCAAGTATACTATACTAACTACAACATCTAAGAATCCATAACTAGAAATGTACTCATGTCACATCACAAAAACTAAGGAAGATAAGACAAGAAATAATAACAATATCACTAGAACAACTAGAATCTACAATGATCATAAGACAGGAAAAATAAGGAAGGAACAACAGGACTAACTAAGGATAACTACCAGGCAACTCATAGAGAAGAATAGTGGGAACCACCTCAGTTAGCATCAACATCTGTAATATTTTCATAACGTATCCAGTCAGGAGCGGAACGAGTACATATATCTCATAACAGATCTCAAGATAGAATAAAAGCTATAAGACTGTAAATAGAGCATATACAATAAATCATGGAGTGTACATGTATGTATCATGGCATGGTAAGCTGTAAAGCTAGAGCTAGAACAAAAAAAAATAGAACGGGATCATGGCATGTACACAAATCAAGGTAAGCTATATATCCAATGTGTGTGAGTAGCAGTTTCAACTTGTGATCGGCTTGGGTAACTGTCAAGAATCGGCCTGGCAAGTCATAAGTGCGGTATATGACTCACACTATTCAAGAATACAAGGGGATATGATCACAGGCATACGCTACTACTCCCCCTACCCCAACTGGTAGAATGGATCCAAACAGGACACGTCACTGCACGGGATTCTAATGAGAAGGTCGCGAACCTTCTCTAGAATCAGTGACCATATATCGAGCAAGAGCTACAAGGGTGCTTGCACAATACATCCCAACCTAAGAAGGAGAAACATCTCTCGTCGGGATCCAAGAATACCAATCCGTGAGAACCATGTGTCAGGAATAAGCATATCAACACTAAGTACATGAATCATAACAGTTATCATAAATTGGGAATAAGTTATCAGAGAATGTACTCGCCTGGGGTCCTGCTGTCAATATGAATCATGGTTCAGAGTAAAGCCACAGACCTAAAGATGAAATAATACAGGAGCTGATCAGGGTCAAAAGATATACTAACATCTAGGTCAACTAAGACAAACTGGGTCAAGGTTGACGTACAGTTGACTTTGGTCAACTGGTCAACTCTGGTCAACCCTAAGTCTAATCTAGGTTAAATAGGTCAATGGTTGACCTACAGTTGACTTTGGTCAAAAGTCAACGTTGGTCAAGTCTGATCAAACCTAGGTCAACTGTTGACTCTACTTCGACGTTTAGTCAAAGTAGTCAACCATGGTCAAGCTAGTCTCTATAAACATCTACAAGGTCAACTTATGAATTTCAGTGATTTAGAAATCACTGAAATCGACGGGTCTCTAAAACAACCAAAAGGAGAAAATATTATAATAATAGGGTGACACGAAAAGGAAAGAAATCTACAGATGTTGTCGGATGATGAAACTAACATCACCAACGTGTCCAGAATGGTCAAATCAGCTAGGATAGCCTGTCCAAAAGTCCAATTTGGACACAGGGGCAAAACGGTAATTTCGGGCCAAAATGATGTCCGCCGTTAGACACACTTTGCACCGAAAAACGTGCCGAAATAAAAGTGCACAAAACCTAACAAATTATATGTCCACGAATCCAGAATGACGATACGAACCCAACGGTATATCCAGAATTGGATTCCGTTGACCCGATCTCAAATTGGTCCGTTGACCCGGACATTGGAAACCGATTTGCACGGAAAAGCGTGTCGGAGCCAATGTCCTCAAAACTCAGCAAATTATATATCAACGAGTCCAGAATGACGATACGAACTCAACGGTATATCCGGAATTGGATTCCGATGAGCCGATCTCAAATTGACCCGTTGGCCCGGATATTGGTATCCGACTTGCACCGAAATGCGTGCCGAAACCAATGTCCACTAAAACCTAGCAAATTATATGTCAACGAGTCCAGAATGACGATACGAACTCAACGGTATATCCGGAATTGGATTCCGATGAGCCGGCATCAAAAAGTTCCGTTGACTCAGAAAGTGGGACCCGCTTTGCACCGAAATGCGTGCCAGGGCCCACGTTCTCCAAATCAGGCAAACTTTATATGAAAACATGCCAGAACGACGCCACGAGTCTACTGATGGTGTCAGAATTTGAATCCGGAGTCCCGGGTTCAAAAATGGAATTTTACAAGTGCAACACTAAGAATTCGAACGGCCAACTTTGGCGTCGAATTCGACCGACCTAACAAGCTCAAACTGAAATGAAATCTAAAGGGGGCAGGAAGAGGGTTGTACCAGCTGTGCACCGGAACTGACGGCGCGCAAAACGGAGCTGCGACGGCGAAGATACGAACCCGCGAAGTTGGCGTCACGAAACTGTCCAAAAATAACACATTTTAAAACGTCAACTTGGTGGCCGATTTTGATGTATCAAACAACGAAATTAACGGTTCAAATTTGACAGAGACGAAGGGGTATATACCGAGATTGAGACGGAGCAAGAAGTTCGCCGATCCAACGGTCGGATTGTCCAGAAAATCGACGCGAAGTTGCTGTCCCGGAGCGAGCTTTCAGCCTTGATCCCGCGCGCGTCACGCCGGGATTCCGTGCAAAACGCACGAATAGGGTGTTTCTCGCGCCGGGGAAGAGGGGACGCGCCACGGGGGCCTGCCCGGGGGTCCGCCCGGCCAAGGGGGTGCCAACCCCGGCGGTGGCGCGCGGCGGCGGCGCGGCCACCGGCGCGGCGACTGCAGCGGCTGCTGCTCCTGCACGCTGCTACTGCCGCTGTTCTTGCCGCGGCTGCTGCCAGCTGCGGTGGCGCACGGCGCAGCGGGGGGGAGGCTCGCCGGCCACGTGGTGGCGCACGACGGCGGTCGTGAGGCAGAGGAGTGGTGGTTCGGTGGGGGTGGTGTAGGTGCATGGTGGAGAATGGTGATGGTGAGTAGTGATGGTGGTGTGGATGTGTTTGGGAGGAGGAGGAGGAGAAGCTCGGGGAGCTCTCGGCCATGGGCTGGTGGTCGGCCGGCCAAGGGGGGGTCGACCATGGCAGGGCTGTTGTGGTGATGGTGTGTGTGTGTGTAAAATTATAAAGAGTGGGAGAGAGAGATGATGTGTTGTTGAAGAAAGAGAGAGATAAAGAGATATTAATGAGAGAATGAAAGTAGATAGAGATGGGGGGAGGGGTGTTCTTGTACCAGCATGGGGGTGTGGGTGTGCTCACGTGGGGAGAGGAGAGGAGAGGGTGAGGTGTTGTTTTTGTTTTTAGGAGAGAGAGTTGATATTATATATATATACATGTAAGTATATAATATAAAGAGAGATATTTAGATGAGATATTTAGAGAGAGAAAGAGTGAGTTGGATATATATGTGTGTGTAGATATTAAAGAGAGGGATAGGTCGGCTGGGGAGAGGAGAGAGAGAGTGAGTGTATATACATATGTATATATACACCTATACATATATACATATATACATAGGTACATATATAATATACAAGGAATAAAATAAGATTAAATAAGTAGAGAGATAGAGGGATATTTTAGAGTAGGGAAAAAATTAGTGTATGGATATTAATGAAGGATAACAAGGAGCTTGGACTGGGTTCAGTGGAGCCGGGTTGGGCCAAAATGGACAGGGTGCAATATTTGAATTAAAAACAAGTATTTATGATCATGTAGCATGTGGGGGCTCAAATAGATGGGACACAAGTGGCAGGCGGGTAGTAGGCTTAGTGTGGGCCATGTCCCTATTTGGGGTCGACTAGGCTGGACCGATGTCGGGCCCTGAAATTAAATGGAAAATTAAATCAGATTTTACGGCAGATAATTAATTGGCCTAAATTGAACCGGAAGTTGTGCGAAGGAAATGGAGCACAAAATGGAGTGTCTGAGTGGGATACGAAGATCATGGGTGAAGAGCGTCTCGAGTAGATCAGGCATGACAAGTTGGTTTCAAGAAAAAGACTAGTCTGGTGCTCCTAAATTAAAAGCCACGGTAACGTGTTTATGGGGATCAAGAAAAGAGTGGGAAATCAATTAATAATTAAAATGGTCTAAATTGACCTGAACTTGCGCGAAGCAAAAAGAGTACAAGGAAACAAGTTCGAGTGGGATACGAATTATCAATGTGAAGATAATCTCGTCTACTACAAACTCCAAGAAGGAAGTTTCCAGAGACTGGCATCCCTGATGCTCTAGAATTCCAAGTCACGGTAAAGAGCATTAAATCAAATAATAATCAAATAATAATATTCTAATTAATTGATTATTAAAATAAAAAAAAATATAAGCCCTAAATTCAGGGGCTTACAATCCTACTCACCTTATAAAAATTTCGTCCTCGAAATTAAAGGTTGGTAGTGGGGTTAAAACATGATAGAAGATTTAGGCAACAATTTAGGCACGATCCAAGAATGACGAGTTTGCACGATCAAGATAATCGATTTAAAATTGTTCTGGCACGATGAGGGATTTGGCACGATAGAATGATAATACGAACAAAATCATATGTGCATGATTTCAAAATAAGTCAAGTCATTGGGGCACGATTTTAGAGACGATTAAGAGAATCGAAGATATGATTGAAGTTCAAGTACGGGGTGATCTGTAGGACTTAGGTTGATGGAAATCAACCTGAAAGTCACACATGCTCGATCAAGATGAAAAGCTAACCATGACCAAAACAAGGTTTGGCATAGTTGAGATAAAATTTCAGACATAAACAAAATCGAAGTCAAGGTCTTATAGGCCCGATCAAGATTAAGGAGGATGATTAATAAAATCATGAAATACGATCCAAGTTCGAACGCGATTGAAATCGAAAATAGTCTAAGTTCACTTGGCACGATTTGAGGGTTAAGATTATCAAGATCATGAAAATCAAAGTTGGATAGTCATGATCTAAACAGGGCTAAGAGAAGCAAATGGAGAGAAAAATTTGAGAATAGCACGATTGAGAGATAGATTGAATAGAAATTAGATTATAGGTTACATAAGCACGATCAAGATCCAAGTTCAGTTATGAAAGGCGATAAAATCATGAATTCGAAATCAAGGTCCTAAAAGCACAATTTAGGAAGGAACCCAAGTCACAAGGAATTCGAAGTCATCTAGAGTCTAGTCAGCAATCAAGACTCTTTAGCACGATAAAAAGACGACCAAAATTGATTGGTCATGGACAGAAGGGAATTAAAATCTTAACAGTATCGAAATTTAAGAAACAATTTAGATATAAAATTTTCAAAATTTTCAGAGTTTCCAAGTGTAGATGTCAGATGTAGATATGATGTAGGTGATTTGTGTAATCAAGACATAACCAAACAAGGCAAAGGAAATGACGGCAAGATGAGAAAATCATCATGCGAAGGGAGAGAAAATAATGATAAACAAGAAATAATGGTAGAAATTATCTTGCTTAATTGGTAAAAGAAGTGAATCAATTTAAGATATGACCTGATAACCATACACGTCTATCCCAAATCATGTTGCCAGAATTCTCGCCACGCCAGTAAGCATAGCGGTAATAAACAATAAAGTCCATAACTATGGTATACACCCTATAATTATGTCATCTAGATTCCTTACCACGCCACCCGGTATGGCTGCAAGAGAACCTAAATGACATAACTAGGATAGTATATCCAAAATCAGGCTCCATGTCCAGGTCTCGCTAGCTAATATGACTGCAATGAATTCTAAACTCCATAAATAAAGTAGACACTTACCGTTCTCATCGTCCTTGTCCAAAATATGTTTATCAGGATATCTTAACTCAATTCTTAAAAGAATTATCCAAAACAAAATTACAACAACGAATATTAAGATTAAAAATTTTCAACAAGTAGTCAAGGGTAAGTTAATAGAAACAACGGAAACAACTTCCGAGATAGGGTTCAGAGGAAAATCTCAGGGAAAGTCCCGAGTGTACTACCTAGGTCAAGATAGAAAATGGTGAAATATAATCTAAAACAAACCTCGACCATGATACGAGGTTGATAAATCATATTCTCTTCCCAACCTAGATGATATACAAGTCCAACTTATACCTTCCTTTGGGGTCCACAACTCATCCCAAGGAGGAATAAATTTTGATACGGACAGATATTTCAGAAATCATGACGAATGGAAACAAGTGGGAAAAGATTTGAAAGCCGTCGAAACAAGATTCCCAGGGGTCATCCCTGGAATCTACCAAGAGTTCCTAATATGTGACTGAGTACCAAAATCCTAAATTATTCCATTACTCAACCTTAATCCTAGGGCAGGCTCGCAGTAGTACAGATAAGCTCAAGTACTACCACGACTTTGTATTAATTGCAAAGACTGACCTGCATGGGCCACCACTAAAAACGTGTCACGACCCGCACCCGGATATACGGGTACGAATACGTGGGCCACGCCCAGCCTATGCCGCGGTATCGGCGGTAGAACGCTGTCAAGTATACTATACTAACTACAACATCTAAGAATCCATAACTAGAAATGTACTCATGTCACATCACAAAAACTAAGGAAGATAAGACAAGAAATAATAACAATATCACTAGAACAACTAGAATCTACAATGATCATAAGACAGGAAAAATAAGGAAGGAACAACAGGACTAACTAAGGATAACTACCAGGCAACTCATAGAGAAGAATAGTGGGAACCACCTCAGTTAGCATCAACATCTGTAATATTTTCATAACGTATCCAGTCAGGAGCGGAACGAGTACATATATCTCATAACAGATCTCAAGATAGAATAAAAGCTATAAGACTGTAAATAGAGCATATACAATAAATCATGGAGTGTACATGTATGTATCATGGCATGGTAAGCTGTAAATTAAGCTAGAGCTAGAACAAAAAAAAATAGAACGGGATCATGGCATGTACACAAATCAAGGTAAGCTATATATCCAATGTGTGTGAGTAGCAGTTTCAACTTGTGATCGGCTTGGGTAACTGTCAAGAATCGGCCTGGCAAGTCATAAGTGCGGTATATGACTCACACTATTCAAGAATACAAGGGGATATGATCACAGGCATACGCTACTACTCCCCCTACCCCAACTGGTAGAATGGATCCAAACAGGACACGTCACTGCACGGGATTCTAATGAGAAGGTCGCGAACCTTCTCTAGAATCAGTGACCATATATCGAGCAAGAGCTACAAGGGTGCTTGCACAATACATCCCAACCTAAGAAGGAGAAACATCTCTCGTCGGGATCCAAGAATACCAATCCGTGAGAACCATGTGTCAGGAATAAGCATATCAACACTAAGTACATGAATCATAACAGTTATCATAAATTGGGAATAAGTTATCAGAGAATGTACTCGCCTGGGGTCCTGCTGTCAATATGAATCATGGTTCAGAGTAAAGCCACAGACCTAAAGATGAAATAATACAGGAGCTGATCAGGGTCAAAAGATATACTAACATCTAGGTCAACTAAGACAAACTGGGTCAAGGTTGACGTACAGTTGACTTTGGTCAACTGGTCAACTCTGGTCAACCCTAAGTCTAATCTAGGTTAAATAGGTCAATGGTTGACCTACAGTTGACTTTGGTCAAAAGTCAACGTTGGTCAAGTCTGATCAAACCTAGGTCAACTGTTGACTCTACTTCGACGTCTAGTCAAAGTAGTCAACCATGGTCAAGCTAGTCTCTATAAACATCTACAAGGTCAACTTATGAATTTCAGTGATTTAGAAATCACTGAAATCGACGGGTCTCTAAAACAACCAAAAGGAGAAAATATTATAATAATAGGGTGACACGAAAAGGAAAGAAATCTACAGATGTTGTCGGATGATGAAACTAACATCACCAACGTGTCCAGAATGGTCAAATCAGCTAGGATAGCCTGTCCAAAAGTCCAATTTGGACACAGGGGCAAAACGGTAATTTCGGGCCAAAATGATGTCCGCCGTTAGACACACTTTGCACCGAAAAACGTGCCGAAATAAAAGTGCACAAAACCTAACAAATTATATGTCCACGAATCCAGAATGACGATACGAACCCAACGGTATATCCAGAATTGGATTCCGTTGACCCGATCTCAAATTGGTCCGTTGACCCGGACATTGGAAACCGATTTGCACGGAAAAGCGTGTCGGAGCCAATGTCCTCAAAACTCAGCAAATTATATATCAACGAGTCCAGAATGACGATACGAACTCAACGGTATATCCGGAATTGGATTCCGATGAGCCGATCTCAAATTGACCCGTTGGCCCGGATATTGGTATCCGACTTGCACCGAAATGCGTGCCGGAACCAATGTCCACTAAAACCTAGCAAATTATATGTCGACGAGTCCAGAATGACGATACGAACTCAACGGTATATCCGGAATTGGATTTCGATGAGCCGGCATCAAAAAGTCCCGTTGACTCAGAAAGTGGGACCCGCTTTGCACCGAAATGCGTGCCAGGGCCCACGTTCTCCAAATCAGGCAAACTTTATATGAAAACATGCCAGAACGACGCCACGAGTCTACTGATGGTGTCAGAATTTGAATCCGGAGTCCCGGGTTCAAAAATGGAATTTTACAAGTGCAACACTAAGAATTCGAACGGCCAACTTTGGCGTCGAATTCGACCGACCTAACAAGCTCAAACTGAAATGAAATCTAAAGGGGGCAGGAAGAGGGTTGTACCAGCTGTGCACCGAAACTGACGGCGCGCAAAACGGAGCTGCGACGGCGAAGATACGAACCCGCGAAGTTGGCGTCACGAAACTGTCCAAAAATAACACATTTTAAAACGTCAACTTGGTGGCCGATTTTGATGTATCAAACAACGAAATTAACGGTTCAAATTTGACAGAGACGAAGGGGTATATACCGAGATTGAGACGGAGCAAGAAGTTCGCCGATCCAACGGTCGGATTGTCCAGAAAATCGACACGAAGTTGCTGTCCCGGAGCGAGCTTTCAGCCTTGATCCCGCGCGCGTCACGCCGGGATTCCGTGCAAAACGCACGAATAGGGTGTTTCTCGCGCCGGGGAAGAGGGGACGCGCCACGGGGGCCTGCCCGGGGGTCCGCCCGGCCAAGGGGGTGCCAACCCCGGCGGTGGCGCGCGGCGGCGGCGCGGCCACCGGCGCGGCGACTGCAGCGGCTGCTGCTCCTGCACGCTGCTACTGCCGCTGTCCTTGCCGCGGCTGCTGCCAGCTGCGGTGGCGCGCGGCGCAGCGGGGGGGGAGGCTCGCCGGCCACGTGGTGGCGCACGACGGCGGTCGTGAGGCAGAGGAGTGGTGGTTCGGTGGGGGTGGTGTAGGTGCATGGTGGAGAATGGTGATGGTGAGTAGTGATGGTGGTGTGGATGTGTTTGGGAGGAGGAGGAGGAGAAGCTCGGGGAGCTCTCGGCCATGGGCTGGTGGTCGACCGGCCAAGGGGGGGGTCGACCATGGCAGGGCTGTTGTGGTGATGGTGTGTGTGTGTGTAAAATTATAAAGAGTGGGAGAGAGAGATGATGTGTTGTTGAAGAAAGAGAGAGATAAAGAGATATTAATGAGAGAATGAAAGTAGATAGAGATGGGGGGGAGGGGTGTTCTTGTACCAGCATGGGGGTGTGGGTGTGCTCACGTGGGGAGAGGAGAGGAGAGGGTGAGGTGTTGTTTTTGTTTATAGGAGAGAGAGTTGATATTATATATATATACATGTAAGTATATAATATAAAGAGAGATATTTAGATGAGATATTTAGAGAGAGAAAGAGTGAGTTGGATATATATGTGTGTGTAGATATTAAAGAGAGGGATAGGTCGGCTGGGGAGAGGAGAGAGAGAGTGAGTGTATATACATATGTATATATACACCTATACATATATACATATATACATAGGTACATATATAATATACAAGGAATAAAATAAGATTAAATAAGTAGAAAGATAGAGGGATATTTTAGAGTAGGGAAAAAATTAGTGTATGGATATTAATGAAGGATAACAAGGAGCTTGGACTGGGTTCAGTGGAGCCGGGTTGGGCCAAAATGGACAGGGTGCAATATTTGAATTAAAAACAAGTATTTATGATCATGTAGCATGTGGGGGCTCAAATAGATGGGACACAAGTGGCAGGCGGGTAGTAGGCTTCGTGTGGGCCATGTCCCTATTTGGGGTCGACTAGGCTGGACCGATGTCGGGCCCTGAAATTAAATGGGAAATTAAATCAGATTTTACGGCAGATAATTAATTGGCCTAAATTGAACCGGAAGTTGTGCGAAGGAAATGGAGCACAAAATGGAGTGTCTGAGTGGGATACGAAGATCATGGGTGAAGAGCGTCTCGAGTAGATCAGGCATGACAAGTTGGTTTCAAGAAAAAGACTAGTCTGGTGCTCCTAAATTAAAAGCCACGGTAACGTGTTTATGGGGATCAAGAAAAAGAGTGGGAAATCAATTAATAATTAAAATGGTCTAAATTGACCTGAACTTGCGCGAAGCAAAAAGAGTACAAGGAAACAAGTTCGAGTGGGATACGAATTATCAATGTGAAGATAATCTCGTCTACTACAAACTCTAAGAAGGAAGTTTCCAGAGACTGGCATCCCTGATGCTCTAGAATTCCAAGTCACGGTAAAGAGCATTAAATCAAATAATAATCAAATAATAATATTCTAATTAATTGATTATTAAAATAAAAAAAAATATAAGCCCTAAATTCAGGGGCTTACAGGGCGCCAAGGGAATGGTCCATAGTACGGACATATAGTAAGAAGGGCTTCCCCATTATTGGAGCTACAAATACTGGGGGGCTTGTGAGATACTTCTTGATGTCGTCGAATGCACGTTGACATTGTTCAGTCCAGACGAAAGATACACCTTTCTTTATGAGCCGAGTGAACGGTTGACATCTTCCAAAAAGGTTTGAAATGAATCGTCTGATGTAGACTAGCCTTCCTTGTAGTCTGCATAGCTCTTTAAGGTTTCTTGGAGGATGCATATCGAGTATAGCCTTCACTTTCTCTGGGTCAAGATGTATAACCTTTGAAGTGATAACAAAAATAAGGAACTTGCCGCTGGAGACTCCCAGAAAAGACTTGGTTGGATTTGTCCTGAGTTGGTGTGCACGTATTAGTTCGAACACCGTTCTCAAGTCTTGGAGGTGGTTGCCCTTAAGACAACTTTTAACTGCGATATCATCTACGTAGCATTCCACTATTTTGTGCAAATGATCGCAAAAAATTGTGTTCATAGCTCGCTGGTATGTCGCCCCTATATTTTTTATCCGAAGGGCATCACCGTATAGCAGTATACCCCCAACGGTGTTCGAAAAGATCTGTACATCTCATCGTCGGGGAACATCTTGATCTGGTTGGTGCCTGAGAACCCATCCATAAAGGACATCCGTTCGAAGCCGCAAGTATTGTCGATCATTACGTCGGTAATCGGTAGAGGGAACTCATCTTTCGGGCATACGGAGTTCAAATTACGGTAATCGATACAGACTCGAACTTTACCATTCTTTTTTATGACTGGCACGATATTAGCGACCCAGTCAGGGTATTGTTCTTCGTGAATGAATCCACTTGCAATAAGCTTCTTGACTTTATTCTCGATGGCCTCCAAAATATCTGGTCGGAATCGTCGTTGTTGGTGCTTCACTGGCTTAGCTTTAGACGAGATATTTAGGCGATGCATAGCACCTTTAGGGTCCAAGCCTGGCATGTCTTCATAGCTCCATGCAAAGACGTCGATGTATTCTCTTATAAGCTGTATAAGAGATTGTCGTTCATCGCCAGATAGACTTTTGCTGATGAAGATTGGTTTAAAAGATGATTCATCTCCTAAATTGACTTGGATGACTTCGTCTTCAGTAGGTGGTTCACGTTGCTTGAAAAGTAACTCCCACCTAGTATCCATCTTTGAGCCCATTGTTCAAGCTCGATCGATTCGGCATCATCTCCAATTTGGTCAACTGACACCATGTTGACGGACAAAGTTGCTTTGAACATGTCTCCACTGCTGGAGTCTGAATCCCAGAGGCATGAATCAGAAGAATGAGAACAATGATCTGCTTCATCATCTGATCTTTCAGGAGTTGTTAGAGGAGTGACATAACCCAAACCAACACCGTTTTGTTGATAATAGTTCTCGGGTTTGCCGGGAGGAGCAAAGTGATGTATTGGCAACCGTCGTCCCGGGTCGTCGTTTAGCCCCTGGTCACTTTTTATGTCATATCCCATGTTCTGGATGATATTCTTGGCCTGCCAACTATATCGAAAAAGTTGTATTTTCTCAGAGTCATAGTCAGCTTCCGTGTTGTGATTGGGAGAAGTAGAGTCCGAAACGAACTTTCTTTCGCCAATTATTCGACCGAAGATGATTAGTTCTTCACCCTTCTTTCTAGCTAGAATGATGAAGTAGTGGATATCTTCTAGGTAAACTTTTTCCACAGATGAAACGTCATGACCGGCATGCAGAGGTGTGGTCCTATGCCGTGCTCTAGAGCGTATATCGTATCTATGTAGTGGTTTACAGATTGATAGACATCGGAGTAATTCAAAGATAAACCTTTACTAAGAAAATAAGCAAGTTCTTCTTCAGGGATAACATCATCCGCTGAAGGTACATTATTATGAGTATTGATATACTCATTGAGGGGATCATCATCTGGAAGAGGAGCCACAGTCTTGGCCAAGTTCACCACATAGGGTAATTCTTCAGGATTAGGAGGACGGACTTCAGCTGGTTCCACCCGAGGTATCTTGCAAAGAGTGATGGTCAATGGTTTGACCTTATCAGGGTTCTTCTTTTTCATCCAGATTGTAAGAGGCTTCGGAGTACTTTTTGGAGTAGTACATCCTTTACTCGAATAATCAGGGGATCGTCACTGGAGGATGAACTTGCTTCAGCTTCATCTTCAGCTTCGTTGTCGTCATCCTTGGCAGGCTGAGATTGGTAAAGCACTGAATCTCTATAGTTGGCTTCGATGCCCTTAAAAGGATCGACATCGGCAGACTCTGTCTTCACGACGCCATCGCTGTTAACGTACTTGAAGCACTGGTGAAGTGTGGAAGGAACGATCATGATCTCGTGTATCCACGGACGTCCCAATAAGACGTTGTAGGATACATTGGCATCGATCACATAGCAAGAAACTTCCTTTCGGAGATCACCGATCTGGCACTTGAGACGGATCTTGCCCAGCGGGTGGCTTCTCCTAGCATTGAAAGCCATGATAGTTGTATTGGTTGACGATAGCTTGTGCAGAAGGATTCCTAGAATTTGAAGCAAACTTCTAGGAATGATGCTGAGGGAGGAACCTGGATCGATGTGCATCCGATCCACCTTAATCGCCCCGATGTACCCTGTAAAGTACAGAGGTCTATCACGACGATTATTTTTGAGTAGCATGTCCTCCTGTGAAAAAAGTGATGTTGGGCACTTTCATAGTACTGTAGAAGTGGGGACAGGAGACAGGGTCTTCAGCGGGGGCTTTGACTTCAGCGAGATAAGAGTCGGCATATAGTAATGCCTTACTTAAGGCCTTCCGTGTTTCTTTGGAGAGTCATAATAGATTGAATAGAGACAACCTGGCTGGTGTATTGGCCAGCTGTGCCAGTATGTCTAAGTTGTAGGGCCGATCCATGCCTTTGGGAGTTAGCACCTTCAGAGACTTGTCAAATCGCGTCTCCTTCTGCTTGGATTTGTCGGTAGTTGAAGGCTTAGACTGACTGACTTTTGAACTCGTGGGGGCAGCAGGGGCTTGAGAAGGTACTGCTTCTTCTTGTGCGGGGTCGTAAGTCCGTAGGTAAGCCTTCCCGGATTGGGTCTCGCCAGATAGAACTTCGTAGATGGGAGAAGATGTCGTATAGCATGACTTGTATTTCTTACCCTTCTTTACGTAGAAAGATACCACCCCCTGCGTCATTCTTGTACAGGGTCCGAATGGACCCACATGATCTCACCACGTTCAGTCGTAAGTGGCACCAAGGTTGAGTTGCGAGCTGACGGTAGGTTGACGACTTCTATTATTGCCTTGGGGATCGGGACCACGCCGTCTGGGACTTCTGTGGAAGGAAAGTCACCAAATTGAAGAGAGATCATGTTAGAGGATACGACTTTGTCTTCAGCTTCGAGGTTGATCACTTGGCTGTCGATAAGATGTTGTATCTTCTTCTTCAGGATGATGCAATCCTTGGTAGAGTGATGCACGTACTGATGATAAAGACAGTACTTGGGATCGTTGAGTTGGTTTGCCTATGCAGGACTTCATGGTGGAGGTAATATCAGTTTATTACCCGTCGTCAATGTGTGAAAAATGGTAATGACATCGTCTTCGTCAAAGGAGAAGGTCTCCTTAGGCTTGTCAGAGGTGCCTTGATAGTTGGAAGCTCCCTCAGAAGTGTCAAACTTCAAGACTTCTTTTCCTTTACCCCCCACGGACAGGGATAGTTTGAGGATGCTTGCCTTTGTCTTCAGATTTGGGTATTTTCAACCCCAGTAATTCCAAATTAGGGACGTCGTTTTCAGCAGCATCAGCGGCCCCAATAAAAGCGGGCCATGTATTATACTTATGTATACCCAGACAGAACTTCACTGTAGGAAGGAAGTTATATCGACAAGTATCCATAAGTTCTGAGTCAGGTATGCCGAAGGGCATCTTCAACGCTAGCCGCCTGAAACGTTCGATGAAAGCAATAGCAGACTCAGTCCTCCTTTGCTTGGTCTCGATGAGGATGGACATACTAACATGCATGCCACTCTAGTAAAACCTGTTGAGGAACAACCTCTCCAAGTCTTTAAAAGAATTGATACAACCGTCAGGCAGACTGCAGAACCATTCAAAAGCTATCCCCTGCAAGGTGCTAATAAATAGCTTTGACAAGAACGGATCATCCCCGGGTAAGTGTAGAGTCTGCGTGTTTAAGTATGTCATGTGTTGATGAGGAAAGTCATCCCGTCAAATGAATTTAGCGTCAGCGGCTTGTAGTTAGGAGGACAAGTAGCATTCTTCCATTCAGGAGGATAAGGTTGAGATATCCCCATCTTCTGAAGCTCGTCTTTGTGTGAGATGGTGTCGAGACGGGCAACCAGAGAATCAATTGCATCCTGTTGATTGAGTAGGTATTGGGAAACGGCTGCTGTACGGTTGTTAGGCGTCATTGGTGAAAGACCACCGCCAGCATTTGTAAGATTTGGAGGAGGCGTAACAGAATGATACTCCTTTTGTAGTGAAGGAGGTTTGTTGCTATGAGCCGGACTAACGTGAGCCGAGACGTTTTGTTGAGGTGGAGGAACAACACCAGCAGCTTGGACCGCCATAATACTAGTAAGCATATCAGTGATCTTAGAAAATGCTGTTTCAAATCCCTCTAGCCGTTTGCTGGTCTGTTTATTGGCTTCTTCATGTCTTTCTTCGTCCGCCATGTATGTAGATAACATGCGAGGACGAACAGAGGAAACAGTACAACTGGTGCTGATACTGTCTGTCTCTAAGTTGACAAGTCCATAATCTTCCGGTAGGGGAGGTAGATAGTCGCCGTCAGACTCGGAGGTCATTATTGTCTGGAAGGCTGCCCCCAGTATGAAGGTCATCTGCTTCAGACTCTGAGGAAATACTAACCCCAGCTTGGGAGTCCTC
>JANAVB010015819.1:0-81322 GCA_029216955.1 Iris pallida
ATATATATATATATATATATATGCATCTATGTATATACCTATGTGGGTATGTGCCTATGTATATTTCTATGTACCTATATATCTATGTATGGATGCATAAATGTATGTATCTATGTATATATGAAATATGAAGGAATGGTAGCTGCCTTCATATATGCATATATTGTGATGAATTATGCATATAGGCAATAGATTGCAATGGAACATGGTGTAATGAAAGTGTATGATGCAAGGTAGATACAATGTTATATGCATGATTATATCCAATAAATGCTAGCATGTATGTGTGAAATATGAATGCGTAGATGAATATATACTTCTAGATATGGTATTTGTGTTCTCTGTGACTTGTGAGTGTGCTTGGTTGTTAGCGTAGGCTTGGTTAGGCCTAGTGAGACTTATCAGACTTGTTTGGGTTAAGTTTAACCTAGTTTGACTAGTCTAGTTGACTAGAGTTGACCTAGAGTTGACTTTGGTCTAGTTTGACCTAGACAGCATGCAGATGCATTGTAGATTACTTATATCACCCTCTGTATACATCTTGACTTGTGTTGCTCTAAATAGGAGTCAGGTACCTCATCTCGGACAGTACATTTACTTCGGACATTCAGTTATCAGCGAGTACATTCTCTGACCGTTTCATACTTGTATGAATTTACATTCTTGCTCTAGATTACTGTACTTGATGCTGACACGACTGTTATCACGGATTGGTACTATATGGATCTTCTTTTGAGATGTTATCTCCTTGTATTCACTAAATACATATTGTATTATGCGTTTCACTTCCATATTGTATTTATTGAATACCCATATCCTTGTATACTCATTGTCCATATTGTACTCTCATTATCACATAAGCCCCAGGGATAGACCATTGTACACAATTGTATAACATTGTACATCCATTGTATATATGTACACTATTGTATAAGATAACGTAACTGGAGTAGATCCTTGTGTATTGATTGGGGAGGGGGAGTAGAATTGGTTATGTACTCAAATCCTATTGTACAACATTGTATAACTATTGTATAGTCTATTGTATACCCACGTACAATGGAGTTACCATTGCATTTTCCTAGCCCGTTTACATAACCAGATTGTACTCTAAAATTACATGTTCCTTACAGTTCTTACTTATCATATTTAGATATTTCCTGTTATCAAATCTTTACTGTTTTTCATATATCTTCTTCTTTCAGCATTTCATGTACTTTACTCTATTGCATGCTTTATATTTCCTAACTCGATATGAACTGCGTGAGATGTTTTGTGCTCGCTCCCGTCCTGACTGGACCTGTTGAAAATTTTACAGAGGATGATGAGGCACCCTGCACCCTTAATTGGAGTTTGCCTAGTTGACACTCGCGACCTAGACCCCAGGGGAGGTTCAGGCAGCTGCTGAGGATGATACCTTGCTTAGTATAGATAGTTTAGACTGTTTTTCCTTTTTGTTTAGTTGTTGTTCTTGATTCAGAGTTCGTATATTGTAGAGATGTTGAGACTTGTATTTCATTTCTGTTGTACCTCGATTGAGGATTCTCTTATCTATTTTATCGTGCCATATTCTATCTCTAGATTGTGATTGAGTTGTACCTCTGTGTTGGCCTCCTTATGGAGAGCATTCATATTATGTTAGTTATAGTTCATGACCTAGAACAGCGTTCTACCGCCGACACTGCGGCGTAGGCTGAGCGTTGTTACGCTCTCGTACCCTCACAGTGGGTGCGGGTCGTGACAATATATTCTAAGATCCAGCGACTCAGAGCAGAGTGTGAAGCAGGAAGAAGGCCAGAGTTATGTATCCATGAAGATGGTACACTTCGGCACGGCACCCGTCTTTGTGTACCCAGTGGAGATATCAGACAGAAAGTCATGGCAGAAGCCCACAGTTCACAATATTCTATTCATCCGGGTGGTACGAAGATGTACCGTGATATTCGTCAGCATTTCTGGTGGAATGGCATGAAGAGGAGATATCCCGGTTTGTCTCTCGGTGTTTGGTTTACAAACAGGTTAAAGCTGAACATCAGAGGCCCGCTGGACTTTTTTACCCTTACCGATCCCAGAATGGAAATAGAAACATATAACCATAGATTTCGTGACCGGATTGCCCAGATCTCCGGCCGACAGAGATGCTATTTGGGTAATTGTGGACAGGCTTACCAAGGTGGCACACTTTCTCTCATTCAGAGTTGGACAGTCGACGGCGTAGTTAGCAGAAATGTATCTCAGGCAGATCGTTAGGCTTCACGGTGTGCCAGTCAGCATCACCTCGGACAGGGATTCAAGATTCACATCACACTTTTGGCACAGCTTGCAGAAGAGTTTGGGGACTCGCCTTCAATTCAGCTCAGCTTATCACCCGCAGACGGATGGTCAATCAGAGCGCACAATCCAGACTCTTGAAGATATATTGAGATCCTGTACCCTTGACTTTGGTGGTTCATGGAAGACATCTGCACCTGGTAGAATTTTTGTACAACAACAGTTATCAGGCCAGTATCCAGATGGCACCTTTCGAGGCTCTTTATGGCAGGAAGTGCAGATCCCCGCTAGCATGGGACGATGTCGGGGAGGCAGATGCTCAGACCCGAATTGATTTCCCAGACAATTGAAGTGGTCAGGAAGGTCAAAGATCACCTCCGAGTTGCCCAGGACCGCCAGCGCCATTGGGCCGATGCTCATCGGCGTCCCTTAGAATTTGCTGTCGGCGACCATGTATTCCTTAGGATCTCGCCTAACCGCGGCGTCATTCGCTTCGGCGAACGGGGAAAGCTTAGTCCTAGGTATATAGGGTCGTTCGATATTCTCGCTCTTCCGCCGTCGCTAAGTGAGGTGCATGATGTATTCCATGTGTCCCAATTACGACGGTATATTCCGGACCCGAGCCATATCCTAGACCATTCAGAATTGGTTGTTGGTACCAATCTTTCGTATGAGGAGAGGCCCGTGTCTATATTGGACCAGAGGGAGAAGACACTCAAGAACAAGACTATTAAATTAGTCCGTGTTGCTTGGGGTCATCACTCTCTAGGTGAGTCAATGTGGGAGCATGAGGACGACATCCGATCGTGATATCCCTACCTGTTTGACTCGTGAGGTATAATGTCTTCTTATGCCTTACGTTTTTCCTTCCTTGCTTGCATTGTATGATTGCATGATTGAACTGCTTAGTGCAGCTTGCCTGTGCTTAATGTAGCTTGTCGTGACAATCTCTAGCTCCTTGATTAAATTCCGAGGACGGAATTCTTTTAAGGTGGGTAGAGTTGTCACCCTCATTTTTCGTATTTCCCGTATTTCGTATTTATACTCGTATCTGGATTTTGGCATGTATTTTTTTTCTCAACTTGTGGAATTTCGATATTTCTCATTTTTTGGATTTTGTCATGATTCGGTTTTAATTGGTTTGGGTTGGTTTGGTTTGGTTTAATATGTATTGGAACACCTTAACCTACACTCCACCCTCAACACACCACATCCCACCCTCTTTAAAACTCCACCAACTTTTTCTCTCTCCTCATAACCTCCGTTAAATTTCTTCTTCTTCTTCCTCTACACAACACTCTTCTCCTTCCTCTCCATAGGTAAGTGCACCTTGCTACCACATGAGAACCCTATTTTACTTGTCCATTTGATAGATTAGGACATGGTGATCAACATTAGTTCTTGACATTTTGTGATTTGGAGTCTCCATTGTTCTAGATCTAAGTCTTTCTATTTTTGGATTTTTGTATGTTTTGATCTATTTAGTTGGTTTTCTATGAGTTTTGATGTTTCCATGTGGAAGAGCATTCAATTCCACCCAAATTGGAACTTTGGAAATCCAGATTTGGAGTTCGGATAGCCAAGTTATGATGCTGTGTAGCCTTGAGTTCAACCATGGTGTTCTTGCTGTTTGGAGAAGACAGTGAGCAGTGTGCAGGGCTGTTTAGCTTACGCACACTGAGCTGCGCGTGCTCTTTAGCGTGCGTACGCAGACTTGGGAACGCTTCCTGTTGGAAGCGTGTCTCCTTGAGCGTGCGTGACTTTTCACCTACGCTGCTCTCTGTAGCGTTCGTGACTTTTCACCTACGCTGCTCTCTGTAGCGTGCGTGACTTTTCACCTACGCTGCTCTCTGTAGCGTGCGTGACTTTTCACCTACACTGCTCCCCTGAACCCCTTGCTTAACCCATTGACCCTTGGAGTTTTGGTCTTATTTCTTTAAGCTTGGCTCTTCTATAGCCCTATATACTGATATTTTATTAGATATTTACGCCCATTTTATATCCTTACGCATTTTGTCATGAATTTAATTTTACTTAATATGTTTGGAATGACTATTGTACATGGCATGGTATGACAAGGAACTATCATAACACGACAGTGACCCGTAGTGGTGCACTCCTGACATGACCAACCTGACATGATACTGGCCCGTCGTGGCGCACTCCTGAGAAGTACCCTGACATGATTTATCTTAACGCTGTTGCGACGGCTAACTTAACTTGACCTGCCTTGACACCGTGGGTAGTTCTTCTTGCTTGCTTGTTAAATCCACTTGTCTGTCTTGCATCATGTCTAGGATGGGACTCCTGAGTACCATGGTCAGGAGTACCTACTAAAATGGATTAAGGTTAATAACTAGAATAACTCAGTAGTCATGAAGAGATGACACAGCTACAGGCAATCACGTTACTGGGCGCTCTTGGGATCTGTAGCCTGCCGTCGAGTAGGGCACATTTCCAGCACACCGTCGCGTGTTGCACCCTCTAAGTCACCTAAGGGTACATGCGTTTCCTGGACGATGTACCCACCCGAATTCAACCCCTAATTTTCGACCTGGGTAACCTGGATGGTCTGCAGGGCTTGTGGCTGTGGAACAATCTCACTGCATCTTGTTAGTAATTAGGCCTGTGATAACCCTAGTTAGTTAAAATAGTAAGCCGTAGTATTTGCTTGGCCGTGATTGATTGAATGAGGTATAACCAGTTTAGCCATGTCTTGATCCAGTACAAGATTGCTCCATGTCTTGATTTCTTGCATTATTATCTTGCCGATAAATGGTGGGAAACCAAGTTTTGTTCAGATGAAGGGTTACAACCCCGGTCCTTATTTGGTTACGGGTTGTAACCTGACTATCGGAATAGTCCCATGGTTATCTCGTCGTATAGCATCCTGACATGTTTTCGTAAATTCTAGTTTAATATTATATTTTCTTGTGCTGATTGCTGGCTTTTGTTCTTATTTTGTGGCCCCCTTGTGGCACTTGCTCTTTCTGGGGTTGACCCAGCTGGTTTTGTGTGGCCAGATTTCGTAGCAGCTCCCGAGGATCTACCAAGCTTCCAGCCCAATGGTGGCGACTAGAAGGAACCCGGGCTACGAGTGGGTTTTCTATTTTGTTTCGTTCACTCTATTGTAAAGTTATTCTTTTGAGGCGTTTAGCCGACGAGCACCTGTTAGCTCGATGCACTTTACTTACTGTCTGCCTATGGGCTGTAACATGATTAACAAATCCTAGGGTTGATCATGTATGACATAACTCTTGCTAGTCCCCGTATTTTGTACGACTAGCTTCATGATCAGCTGAATATGTAATATTTGGGACGCCTTATTATTGTATATTTAATGATCATACATCTTGTGACCTTACTTACTTGCTTGTGATTGAGACATTAGGCATGTTCATGACCATAAGAGACTGTTGGCTTGTAGTAAACCCTCATATTTCTAGACAGCTGTGACCGTATATCGAGGTGGTTCCCATTTCAATATACGTAGCTGGCTATGTCTGCCCCCGCTCTCCAGTATTCTGGTTCTGGGGCGTGATATGGTTTAAGTGGTGGCCCATGCAGGTCTTGTCAATCAAGAAATGTGCGGGTTTTCCGAATAGATGTCTCAATCAGTATTCGCCCTTGATCTCCGCCCGTATTTTCAAATCCCTGAAATTCTTGCCCTGATTACATGCTTGTATCGTTGATCTGTCCTGGTCCTTCCTTATTGTTTCCCTGTGTTGTTTTCCTCAGCGGCACTGTGCCTGACCCTGCCGATCAACAAGGAGGAGCACCTCCCGTGGGCCAGCAGCAACCTGGAGATCAAGCCCAGCATTCCGGAGTCGCCTCCAGAGTGATACCTTCTGGAGGAGAGTCACCAGTTCGGCCCGTCTAGCCCGCAGAGCGAGATAATGGTACCTTAGTAGGCCTCATCAGAACCTTGATAGCTTTCCAGGATCGTCGAAGCGACGCCCTGCACCAGACAGTTCAAGATGCTTTGACCCGAGGCGGACATCCAGGGAACCAGGCGGCCAACAGCTTCAAGCGATTGAACCCTCCTTTCTTCGACGGCACCGAGGATATGATTGCCGCGGATGCATGGCTTCAGGATACCGAGGTGATTCTAGAAGCAGCTAGGACACCCGAGAATGAGAAGGTGGCGGTAGTACGCCTGCAGTTATTGGACTTGGCTCGCAGTTGGTGGGCGGCGCAAGCCATGGTATTAGTGGCACCCATTGCTTGGGCAGTGTTTAGAGAAAGATTCCAGACGAAGTATTTCGATGCTGTGGCTCGGTACGACCTGCAGACCAGATTTACCAACTTGAAGCAAGGAGGTAGAACAGTCGACAGTTATGTATCGGAGTTTTCTAGACTCAGTAGGTTTGCCCCCACCTTGGTGGCGACCGAGTTTGATAGGGCCCAGCGGTTCCAGCAGGGACTGCATTTGGAGATCTTGTTGGCAGTCGAGCAGTTCGAACACCAGACGTTCGATGCAGTCTTGAGAGCAGCTAGGAGGCATGAGTACACCTCCCAGAGGATCGTGGATAGGACCGGAAGTAGGAAGCGGTCCCACAGTCAGATGCACCAATCATCAGCTCCAGCCCCGGCAGCTAGAAGTCTGACCATTGGAACTCCGAGGCAGGCGGCCTCAGTAACGTCGGTTCAGCATTCGACCCCGACGTACCCGCAGCAGCAGAAGCAGAAGCAGACTTTCGCGATAGGATGTTCTCATTACGGGAAGCCAGGGCATGTGGAGGCAGATTGTCGTAGGGCACAAGGATTGTGCCTGGCTTGTGGAGCAGCAGATCATAGGGTAGGGGCTTGCCCGAATAGGGGTGGTTCATCAGCATCCAACCCTTCTAGCTCTTCGGTGAGAGGACCGGCCCCAGCACCAGTTCAATAGCAGCAGTATCAGTCTTCGAGGCCCTTGCCGCCTCAGTCTCAGGCATTCCGGCAACAGCACCCCCAGCAGTATGCGCAAGCCCAAGCTCAGACCCAGAATAGGCAGAGAGGTTTCCAACAGAGGGGACCAGCAGCCAGAGGACAAGGTCAGGCCATGATGATGGCTATGGAAGAAGAAGTTGCACCAGGTGAGGTTGTGGCAGGTACTATTCTCGTCAACTCCTCTCCAGCGTCTGTATTATTTGATTCTGGTACATCGCATTCATTATGTCTGCACAATTCGCGACACGGATAGGATTGGAGCCCGAGTCATTATCAGTGAGGCTCAATATACTTACTGGTAATGGCCTTGTGGGAGTAGATCGAGTGTTTTCCTCGTGTCGGATTGTAGTTAGCGGTAGGGAATTCCCCGCTAGATTCATAGAATTTCCTATGGCAGATTATGATGTAGTCCTAGGCATGGATTGGTTGAGGAACCAGTATGCTAGGATAGAGTGCCATATTGGCAGAGTTGTCTTTAGTATCCCCGGCGAGCCAGAGTTTTCGTTTTCCAGAGGCACAGTGGAGCCATCTTCCCAAGCATTGCGGATGGCAGTAGCAGCAGTGCAGTTACCCCGGATAGTTGAAGAGTTTCCAGATGTCTTTCCAGAGGAGCTTCTAGGGATGCCGCCGGAGCGGGAGATCGAGTTCACTATAGACTTAATCCCCGAAACAGCACCAGTATCAGAGCGAGTCTACAGGATGGCACCTTCAGAGTTGGAGATTTTGTACAAGATGATTGAAGAACTGAGGACCAAGGGATTCATCCGTGCAAGTGGATCGCCTTGGAGAGCCCCGATGCTTCTTTTGAAAAAGAAGGATGGTACGTCTAGGCTATGTGTTGATTATCGTACCTTGAAGCAAGAGTGAAGCAGAGCATGAGCAGCATCTCAGAGTCATCCTTCAGACGCTTAGGGAGCACCAGTTGTACGCCAAGTTCAGTAAATATGAGTTCTGGCTCGATCGCATTTTGTACTTGGGTCACATCATCACTCGAGAAGGAGTAGAAGTGGATCCCCAGAAGATCGTGGCTATCGAGTCATGGCCGGTACCCAGCTCAGTGGCAGAGGTTCGTAGCTTCCTTGGATTGGCCGGCTACTACCGGCGGTTCGTTTCAGATTTCGCAAGAATTTCAGCGCCGATGACCCAGTTGACCCGCAAGGATGTGCCGTTTGTTTGGACAGCAGAGTGTCAGAAATCTTTTGAGAAGTTGAAGCGAGGTTTGATAACGGCTCCCATTCTCACCCTTCCAGATGGGACCGGAGGATTCACAGTTTATTACGACGCTTCAGACAGAGGATTGGGGTGTGTCTTGATGCAGCATAGGAAGGTAATATCTTATGCGTCACGTCAACTACGTGATCATGAGAAGAATTACCCGACCCACGACTTGGAACTAGCGGCGGTAGTGTTTGCTTTGAAGTTGTGGAGGCACTACTTGTACGGAGATAGAGTGGAGATCTTTACTGATCATAAGAGCCTGAAATATGTTTTCACCCAGAAGGTCCTTAATATGCGGCAGAGAAGATGGCTCGAGCTACTAGTGGACTATGATGTGGATTTGCAGTATCATCCCGGGAAGGCCAACGTTGTAGCAGATGCATTGAGCAGGAGAGCTGGAGTTTATTTCCTGACGGTACAACCAGAATTATTGGCAGATCTTTATAAGATGGGAATTGAAGTGGTTCTTCCAACCAGCATGGCATTGATGGCCAGCCTACAGGTTCAGTCCAGCATAGTTGAGAGAATCTGGGTGGCGCAGTCAACAGATTCCAAGATCCAGCGACTCAGAGCAGAGTGTGAAGCAGGAAGAAGGCCAGAGTTATGTATCCATGAAGATGGTACACTTCGGCACGGCACCCGTCTTTGTGTACCCAGTGGAGATATCAGACAGGAAGTCATGGCAGAAGCCCACAGTTCACAATATTCTATTCATCCGGGTGGTATGAAGATGTACCGTGATATTCGTCAGCATTTCTGGTGGAATGGCATGAAGAGGGAGATAGCCTGGTTTGTCTCTCGGTGTTTGGTTTGCCAACAGGTTAAAGCTGAACATCAGAGGCCCGCTGGACTTCTTCAACCCTTACCGATCCCAGAATGGAAATGGGAACATATAACCATGGATTTCGTGACCGGATTGCCCAGATCTCCGGCCGACAGAGATGCTATTTGGGTAATTGTGGACAAGCTTACCAAGGTGGCACACTTTCTTCCATTCAGAGTTGGACAGTCGACGGCACAGTTAGCAGAAATATATCTCAGGCAGATCGTCAGGCTTCACGGTGTGCTAGTCAGCATCACCTCGGACAGGGATTCAAGATTCACATCACACTTTTGGCGCAGCTTGCAGAAGAGTTTGGGGACTCGCCTTCAATTCAGCTCAGCTTATCACCCGCAGACGGATGGTCAATCAGAGCGCACAATCCAGACTCTTGAAGATATGTTGAGATCCTGTACCCTTGACTTCGGTGGCTCATGGGAGAATCATCTGCACCTGTTGGAATTTTCGTACAACAACAGTTATCAGACCAGTATCCAGATGGCACCTTTCGAGGCTCTTTATGGCAGGAAGTACAGATCCCCACTAGCATGGGACGATGTCGGGGAGAGGCAGATGCTCGGACCCGAATTGATTTCCCAGACAATTGAAGTGGTCAGGAAGGTCAGAGATCACCTCCGAGTTGTCCAGGACCGCCAGCGCCATTGGGCCGATGCTCATCGGCGTCCCTTAGAATTTGTTGTCGGCGACCATGTATTCCTTAGGATCTCGCCTAACCGCGGCGTCATTCGCTTCGGCGTATGGGGAAAGCTTAGTCCTAGGTATATAGGGTCATTCGATATTCTAGAGCGAGTAGGAGATCTATCCTATCGTCTCGCTCTTCCACCGTCGCTAAGTGAGGTGCATGATGTATTCCATGTGTCCCAATTATGACGGTATATTCCGGACCCGAGCCACATCCTAGACCATTCGGAATTGGTTGTTGGTACCAACCTTTCGTATGAGGAGAGGCCCGTGTCTATATTGGACCGGAGGGAGAAGACACTCAAGAACAAGACTATTAAATTAGCCCGTGTTGCTTGGGGTCATCACTCTCTTGGTGAGTCAACGTGGGAGCGTGAGGACGACATCCGATCGCGATATCCCTACCTGTTTGACTTGTGAGGTATAATATCTTTCTTATGCCTTACGTTTTTGTCACGCCCCAGAACCAGAATACTGGAGAGCGGGGGCAGACATAGCCAGCTACGTATATGAAATGGAATCCATCTCGCTATACGGTCACGGCTGTATAGATACATGAGGGTTTATCTACAAGCCAGCAGTCTCTTAAGGTCATGAACAAGCCTATTGTCTCAATCACAAGCAAGTAAGTAAAAGTTACAAGATGTATGATCATTAAATATACAATAATAAGGCGTCCCAAATATTACATATTCAGCTGATCATGAAGCTAGTCGTACAAAATATCAGGACTAGCAAGAGTTTAGTCATACATGATCAACCCTAGGATCTGTTAATCATGTTACAGCCCGTAGGCAGACAGTAAATAAAAGTACAATCGAGCTAAACAGGTGCTCGTCGGCTAAACGCCTCAAAAGAATATTTTCACAATAGAGCGGGAGAGCCAAAGATAACCCACTCGTTGCCAGGGTTCCGTCTAGTGGCCACCATCTGGCTGGAAGATCGGTAGTTCCTCTGGAGCTGCTCCGAAATCTGGCCACACAAAACCAGCTGGGTCAGACCCCAGAAAGAGCAAGTGCCACAAAGGAGCTTCACTTAAGAACTAAAACCAGCAATCAGCACAGGAATATAAATAATATAATAAAAGACAGGAAATATAAATAACTGGTAAAGACTGGAAATAAGAAAAACATGCCAGGATGATATACGACGAGATAACCATGGAACTATTCAGATAGCTAGGTTACAACCCGTAAACCAAACAAGGACCGGGGTTGTAACCCTTCGTCTGAACGGAGCTTGGTTTCTCACCATTTATCGAGAAAATAAATACAAGCATGCTGGTCATGTAACAGTCTGGAACAAGATCAGGGCAAGACTAGACTTGTTAGATTCCATCCAATCATTTCACGGCCAAGCAAGACCTACGGCTTGATACTTTAACTAACTAGGGTTATCACAGTCCTAGTTACTAACAAGATGCAGTGAGATTATTCCACAGCCACATGTCCTGCAGACCATCCAGGTTACCCAGGTCGAAAGATTAGGGTTGAATTCAGGTGGGTACATCGTCCAGAAAACGCATGTACCCTTAGGTAGCTTGAAGGGTACAACACATGACAGTGTGCTGGAAATATGCCCTACTCGACGGCAGGCTACAGATCCCAAGCGCGCCCAGGTAACGGGATTGCCTGTAGCTGGGAGATCTCTTCATGACTACTGTATTAATCTAGTTATTAGTCCCTAGTTCATTTCAGTAGGTACTCCTGACCGTGGTACTCAGGAGTCCCATCCTAGACATGATGCAAGACAGGACTGGTTTATTTATACAAGCACAATCACCCATGGTGTCCAGGATCTCCATTCTTGTCAAGTCATGTCATGTCGGGTAGCCGTCAAGATATAACATGTCAGGTTATCAGGTCAAGTGTACTAGTCAAGAGTGCGCCACGACGGGCCACTATCAGGTCATGCCAGGTTACTCATGTCAGGAGTGCACCACTACGGGTCACTATCGTGTCAGGCTCAGTTATCAATTCCAAACATATCAAGTAAATTCGGAAATTATCAAGTTCAGGTCAAAAGGCGTAAGGATATAAAATGGACGTAAAATATCTAATAAAATATCAATATACAAGGCTATAGAAGATCCAGGATAAGGAAAATAAACAAACTGACAAGCTAATATAAGATCAAGTCTGCCAAAGGCCATACGCTCAGGTAAGCATACGCTCCCAAAAGGCAGCGTATGGGGGGTCACAAAGCTCTCGGGTCGAACCAGGGTGACAAGATAGGCAAGCGTACGCTCAAGCCAGCGTACCAAAGGGTCCATATACTTCCAATGGAAAGCGTACGCAAGGGTCAGCGTACACAAAGGCACGCTCGAACTACATGTCAGCGTACGCTCAAGCTAGCGTACGAAAAGACATGCTGCCAACAGGCAGCGTATCAAGGTGAGCGTACGCTCACTAAAAAGCAGCATACGAAGGCTAGCGTACGCTCGCTAAAGAGCAGCATACGAAGGCTAGCGTACGCTCGCTAAAGAGCAGCGTACGAAGGCTAGCGTACGCTCGCTAAAGAGCAGCGTACGAGGGCTAGCGTACGCTCGCTAAAGAGCAGCATACGAAGGCTAGCGTACGCTCGCTAAAGAGCAGCGTACGAAGGCTAGCGTACGCTCGCTAAAGAGCAGCGTACGACTCAGCGGCATAAGCTAAAAAGCTAGCTCACTGTTCACTGCCTTCACCAAAGGGCAAGAACAGCAAGAACTCCATGGATGGAACCCAAAACTCCAAATGCTCATAACTTGGTCAAAACAAGTCCGAATCCAACCTTCCAAAGGTCAAATTTGGGTAGAATAAAATTATCTACAACATGGAACCATAAAAACTTGAAAACAAGGGAGTTTGATAGATCAAAACCACCAAAATCCGAAAATACTAAATTGTAGATCTACAAGAATCAAAGCCTCAAAATGGAAATGACAAGTTCTAATGTGTCTTAGAATCATGAGAAGAAGCTAATGGAACCATAAAAATGAGTTCTCTTGTGGAAGCAAGTTGCACTTGCCTAAGGGTTGGGGAGTTGTGGAGAGGAAGGAAGAAGGAGAAAAAGAAATAAATGAGAGTTATGGAGGAGAGAGAGGGTTGGTGGGGAAATAAATATCATGGGTTGGTGGTAGGTAGGGGGTTCACCTTGGTCCGTGATGGACCAAGCAACCAGCCGGCCAAACCAAGCCAACCCAAACCGAGAGTTAAACCAAGCCAAGAAAACTAAACAAGGAATAATACAAAAATACGTACACGTATTTCCAAAATACGTAATACGAACAACAGGCATTACAACTCTACCCACCTTAAAAGAATTCCGTCCTTGGAATTTAATTAAGAGGCTAGAGGGACAAGAACAAGCTATACTATTCACAGGCAATTATACTAGGCAATCAATCAATCATGCAAGCAAGGAATTGATGGCATGAGGCATAAGAAAGACATTATACCTCACGAGTCAAACAAGTCGGGATATCGCGATCGGATATCATTCCCACGCTCCTACGTTGACTCACCCAAAGAGTGATGACCCCAGGCAACTCGGACTAACTTGATAGTCTTGTTCTTGAGGATCTTCTCTCTCCGGTCCAATATGGACACGGGCCTCTCCTCATACGAAAGGTTGGTACCAACAACCAATTCCGAATGATCCAGGATGTGGCTCGGGTCCGGGATGTACCGTCGTAATTGGGATACATGGAACACGTCATGCACCTCGCTTAGCGACGGCGGAAGAGCGAGACGATAGGATACATCTCCTACTCGCTCCAGAATGTCGAACGGTCCTATATACCTAGGACTAAGCTTTCCCCGCACGCCAAAACGAATGACGCCACGGTTAGGCGAAATCCTCAGGAATACATGATCGCCGACCGAGAACTCGAGAGGGCGCCGATGAGAATCGGCCTAATGGCGCTGGCGATCTTGGGCAACTCGAAGATGATCTCTGACTCACCTGACCACTTCAACTGTCTGGGCAATCATCTCTGGACCAAGCATCTGCCTCTCTCCAACATCATTCCAGGCTAGCGGGGATCTACACTTCCTACCATACAGTGCCTCGAACGGTGCCATCTGAATACTGGCCTGAAAACTATTATTGTACGAGAATTCCACCAGGTGCAAATGATCTTCCCATGAACCACCGAAGTCAAGTGTGCAAGATCGCAACATGTCTTCAAGAGTCTGGATCGTGCGCTCCGACTGGCCATCTGTCTGCGGGTGATATGCTGAACTGAACTAGAGGTGGGTTCCCAAGCTCTCTTGTAAGCTACGCCAAAAGTGCGAAGTAAATCTTGAATCTCGGTCTGAGGTGATACTGACTGGCACTCCGTGCAACCTGACAATCTGCCTGAGGTACATCTCTGCTAACTGAGCCGTCGACTGACCAACTCTGAATGGAAGAAAGTGAGCCACTTTCGTGAGCCGATCAACTATAACCCAGATAGCATCTCTACCAGCTGGGGACCTAGGTAATCCAGTCACGAAATCCATGGTCACATGCTCCCACTTCCATTCTGGAATCGGCAAGGGCTGAAGAAGTCCTGCTGGTCTCTGATGTTCGGCCTTGACTTGTTGGCAAACCAAACACCGAGAGACAAACCGAGCTATCTCCCGCTTCATGCCATTCCACCAGAAGTGCTGACGGATATCACGGTACATCTTTGTACTGTCGGGATGGATGGAATACTACGAACTGTGCGCTTCTGACATGATCTCCTGCCTGATATCTCCACTGGGTACACAAAGACGCTTACCATGTCGAAGTGTACCATCCTCATGAATATATAACTCTGGTCTTCGTCCTGCCTCACACTCGGCTCTGAGTCGCTGAAGCTTGGAATCTGCCGACTGCGCCATCCGGATCCTCTCGACTATAGTGGACTGAACTTGCATGCTGGCCATCAACGCCACACTGGAAGGGTGAACAACTTCTATACCCATCTTCTGAAGATCCGCTAACAATTCTGGCTGCACTGTTAGGAAATAAGCTCCGGCTCTTCTGCTCAATGCATCTGCAACAACATTGGCCTTCCCAGGATGATACTGCAGGTTGACATCATAATCCACAAGAAGCTCCAGCCACCTTCTCTGACTCATATTAAGATCCTTCTGGGTGAAAACATACTTCAGGCTCTTGTGGTCGGTGAAAATCTCTACCCTATCTCCGTACAAGTAGTGCCTCCACAACTTAAGTGCAAACACCACTGCTGCCAGCTCCAAGTCATGGGTTGGGTAATTCCTCTCATGATCACGAAGTTGTCGTGATGCATAAGCTATTACCTTCCCATGCTGCATCAGAACACATCCTAAACCTCTGTCTGAAGCATCACAGTACACCGAGAATCCCCCGGTTCCATCTGGAAGCGTAAGAATAGGAGCTGTTATCAGGCCTCGCTTCAACTGCTCAAAAGAACTCTGACACTCTGCTGTCCAAGCAAACTGTGCATCCTTGCGGGTCAACTGCGTCAATGGCGCTGAAATTTGAGCAAAATCTGAAATAAACCGCCGGTAGTAGCCGGCCAATCCAAGAAAACTGCGAACTTCTGCAACTATGCTGGGTACTGGCCATGACTCAATAGCTACAATCTTCTGGGGATCTACTTCTACTCCTCCTCTGGTGATGATATGACCCAAGTACGAAATGCGATCGAGCCAGAACTCGCATTTACTGAACTTGGCATACAGCTGGTGCTCTCTGAGAATCTGAAGAACTATACGGAGATGCTGCTCATGCTCTGCCTCACTCTTGCTGTAGACCAGGATGTCATCCAAGAACACGATCACAAACTGATCCAAGTATGGCATGAAGATGCGATTCATGAGGTCCATGAATACTGCCGGTGCATTGGTTGCTCCAAAAGGCATAACAAGGAACTCCCAATGCCCATATCTTGATCTAAAAGCTGTCTTTGGGATGTCCTGCTCTCTGACTCTGATCTGATGATAACCTGAGCGCAAGTCAATCTTCGAGAATACTGAAGCCCCCTTGAGTTGATCAAACAAGTCATCTATCCTCGGAAGAGGGTATCTGTTCTTGATTGTCACTGAGTTCAAGGTACGATAATCAACACATAACCTGGACGTACCATCCTTCTTTTTCACAAGAAGCATCGGGGCTCCCCAAGGCGATCCACTAGCACGAATGAATCCCTTGGTTCTGAGTTCTTCAATCATCTTGTACAATATCTCCAACTCTGACGGTGCCATCCTGTAGACTCTCTCCGACACTGGGGCTGTCCCGGGAATCAAGTCTATAGTGAACTCGATCTCCCGCTCCGGAGGCATACCTGGAAGCTCTTCTGGAAAAACATCTGGGAACTCATCCACTATCCTGGGCAACTGAACTGCTGCTACTGCCATCCGCAATATCGGAGGAGAAGGCTCAACTTCGCCTCGGAAGAAAGAAAACTCTGGCTCTCCTGGAATGCTAAAAATAACCCTACCAATATGGCAGTCTATCCTAGCATACTGGTTCCTCAACCAATCCATCCCTAAGACCACATCATAATCGGCCATCGGAAACTCTATCAATCTAGCGGGGAATTCTCTACCGCTAACTACGATCCGACACGAGGAAAACACACTATCTACTCCCACAAGTCCGTTACCAGTAAGTATATTGAGCCTTACTGATAACGACTCGGGCTCCAATCCTACCCGTGTCGCGAATCGTGCAGACATAAATGAATGCGATGCACCAGAATCAAATAAAGCTGAAGCTGGAAAGGAGTTGACGAGAATAGTACCTGCCACTACCTATCCTGGTGCCAATCCCAATCCTTCCTCCACGGTCATCACCATAGCCTGACCGTGCCCTCGGGGTGCTGGTCCCCTCTGCTGAAATCCTCGCTGCCTGCTCTGACTCTGGGCTTGGACTTGTGCATACTGCTGGGGGTTCTGCTGCTGGAATACTTGGGTCTGAGGCGGCAAGGGCCTCGGCAATGGATACTGCTGCTGCTGGACCGGAGCTGGTCCTCTCACCGAAGAGCTAGAAAGGTTGGACGAGGATGAACCACCCCTGTTCGGGCAGGATCCAACCCTATGGTCTGGTGCTCCACAAACCAGACACAATCCCTGTGCCCTGCGACATTCTGCCACCACATGGCCTGGCTTCCCATAATGAGAACAACCCACTGCGGAAGACTGCTTCTGCTTCTACTGCTGCTGAGGGTGCGTCGAAGTGGAATGCTAAACCGACGTCACTGAGGCCGCTCGCCTCGGAACTCCAATAGTCAAGGCCATGGCTGGCGGGGCTGGTGCCGAAGACTGATTCATCTGGCCGTGAGATCTCTTCCGACCTCCGGTCCTATCCACTATCCTCTGGGAGGTATACTCATGCCTCCGGGCTGCTCTCAAGACTGCATCAAAAGTCTGATGCTCAAATTGCTCGACTGCCAACAAGATCTCCAGGTGAAGTTCCTGCTGGAACTGCTGGGCTCTATCATACTCGGTTGCCACCAAGGTGGGAGCAAACCGACTATGTCTGGAAAACTCGGCCGCATATCCGTCGATCGTCCTGCCTCCTTGCTTCAGATTTGTGAACCTCGTCTGCAGATCATACCGAGCCACGGTATCAAAATACTTGGTCTGGAATCTTTCTCTGAACACCGCCCAAGCAATGGGTGCTACTAATCCAACGGCCTGCGCTGCCCACCAGCTGCGGGCAAGATCTAATAGCTGCAAGCGCACCACGGCTACCTTCTCGTTCTCTGGAGTCTTGGCTGCTTCTAGAACCACCTCTGTATCCTGAAGCCAAGCATCTGCGGCGATAGCATCTTCACTACCGTCAAAGAAGGGAGGGTTCAAGCGCTTGAAGCTGTTGGCCGCGCTGTTACCCTGATGACCACCCCGGGTCAAAGCATCCGCCACTGCCTGTTGCAAGGCATCTCCTCTACGATCTTGGGAGGCTATCAAGGTCCTGACGAGTCCTACCAAAGTGCCGTCATCATGCTCTATTGGTTGAACTGGCTGGACTGGTGGCTCTCCGCCAGAAGGCACGACTCTGGAGGCTACTCCGGAATGCTGGGCTTGATCTCCAGGTTGCTGCTGGTCCGCGGGAGGTGCTCCGCCTTGCTGATCGGTAGGACCACGAACAATGCCGCTGAAGAAGACGACATAGAGAACAATAAGGAAGGACCATGACAGATCAACGATACAAGCATATGATCAAGGCAAGAATCCAGGGATTCAGAAGATACGAACAGAGATCAAGGACGAATATTGATTGAGACATCTATTCGGTAAACCCTCACATTCTTGATTTGCAAGACCTGCATGGGCCACCACTTAAACCATGTCACGCCCCAGAACCAGAATACTGGAAAGCGGGGGAAGACATAGCCAGCTACGTATATGAAATGGAATCCATCTCGCTATATGGTCACGGCTGTCTAGATACATGAGGGTTTATCTACAAGCCAGCAGTCTCTTAAGGTCATGAACAAGCCTATTGTCTCAATCACAAGTAAGTAAGTAAAAGTTACAAGATGTATGATCATTAAATATACAATAATAAGGCGTCCCAAATATTATATATTCAGCTGATCATGAAGCTAGTCGTACAAAATATCAGGACTAGCAAGAGTTTAGTCATACATGATCAACCCTAGGATCTGTTAATCATGTTACAAGCCCGTAGGCAGACAGTAAATAAAAGTACAATCGAGCTAAACAGGTGCTCGTCTGCTAAACGCCTCAAAAGAATATTTTCACAATAGAGCGGGAGAGCCAAAGATAACCCACTCGTTGCCAGGGTTCCGTCTAGTGGCCACCATCTGGCTGGAAGATCGGTAGTTCCTCTGGAGCTGCTCCAAAATCTGGCCACACAAAACCAGCTGGGTCAGACCCCAGAAAGAGCAAGTGCCACAAAGAAGCTTCACTTAAGAACTAAAACCAGCAATCAGCACAGGAATATAAATAATATAATAAAAGACAGGAAATATAAATAACTGGTAAAGACTGGAAATAAGAAAAACATGCTAGGATGATATACGACGAGATAACCATGGAACTATTCAGATAGCTAGATTACAACCCGTAAACCAAACAAGGACCGGGGTTGTAACCCTTCGTCTGAACGGAGCTTGGTTTCTCACCATTTATCGAGAAAATAAATACAAGCATGCTGGTCATGTAACAGTCTGGAACAAGATCAGGGCAAGACTAGACTTGTTAGATTCCATCCAATCATTTCACGGCCAAGCAAGACCTACGGCTTGATACTTCAACTAACTAGGGTTGTCACAGTCCTAGTTACTAACAAGATGCAGTGAGATTATTCCACAGCCACAGGCCCTGCAGACCATCCAGGTTACCCAGGTCGAAAGATTAGGGTTGAATTCAGGTGGGTACATCGTTCAGGAAACGCATGTACCCTTAGGTAGCTTGAAGGGTACAACACATGACAGTGTGTTGGAAATGTGCCCTACTCAACGGCAGGCTACAGATCCCAAGCGCGCCCAGGTAACGGGATTGCCTGTAGCTGGGAGATCTCTTCATGACTACTGTATTAATCTAGTTATTAGTCCCTAGTTCATTTCAGTAGGTACTCCTGACCGTGGTACTCAGGAGTCCCATCCTAGACATGATGCAAGACAGGACTGGTTTATTTATACAAGCACAATCACCCATGGTGTCCAGGATCTCCATTCTTGTCAAGTCATGTCATGCCGGGTAGCCGTCAAGATATAACATGTCAGGTTATCAGGTCAAGTGTACTAGTCAAGAGTGCGCCACGACGGGCCACTATCAGGTCATGCCAGGTTACTCATGTCAGGAGTGCACCACTACGGGTCACTATCGTGTCAGGCTCAGTTATCAATTCCAAACATATCAAGTAAATTCGGAAATTATCAAGTTCAGGTCAAAAGGCGTAAGGATATAAAATGGACGTAAAATATCTAATAAAATATCAATATACAAGGCTATAGAAGATCCAGGATAAGGAAAATAAACAAACTGACAAGCTAATATAAGATCAAGTCTGCCAAAGGCCATACGCTCAGGTGAGCATACGCTCCCAAAAGGCAGCGTATGGGGGGTCACAAAGCTCTCGGGTCGAACCAGGGTGACAAGATAGGCAAGCGTACGCTCAAGCCAGTGTACCAAAGGGTCCATACACTTCCAATGGGAAGCGTACGCAAGGGTCAGCGTACACAAAGGCACGCTCGAACTACAGGTCAGCGTACGCTCAAGCTAGCGTACGCTCAAGCTAGCGTACGAAAAGACATACTGCCAACAGGCAGCGTATCAAGGTGAGCGTACGCTCACTAAAGAGCAGCGTACGAAGGCTAGCGTACGCTCGCTAAAGAGCAGCATACGAAGGCTAGCGTACGCTCGCTAAAGAGCAGCGTACGAAGGCTAGCGTACGCTCGCTAAAGAGCAGCGTACGAAGGCTAGCGTACGCTCGCTAAAGAGCAGCGTACGAGGGCTAGCGTACGCTCGCTAAAGAGCAGCGTACGAAGGCTAGCGTACGCTCGCTAAAGAGCAGCGTACGACTCAGCGGCATAAGCTAAAAAGCTAGCTCACTGTTCACTGTCTTCACCAAAGGGCAAGAACAGCAAGAACTCCATGGATGGAACCCAAAACTCCAAATGCTCATAACTTGGTCAAAACAAGTCCGAATCCAACCTTCTAAAGGTCAAAAGTTGGGTAGAATAAAATTATCTACAACATGGAACCATAAAAACTTGAAAACAAGGGAGTTTGATAGATCAAAACCACCAAAATCCGAAAATACTAAATTGTAGATCTACAAGAATCAAAGCCTCAAAATAGAAAATGACAAGTTCTAATGTGTCTTAGAATCATGAGAAGAAGCTAATGGAACCATAAAAATGAGTTCTCTTGTGGAAGCAAGTTGCACTTGCCTAAGGGTTGGGGAGTTGTGGAGAGGAAGGAAGAAGAAGAAGAAGAAATAAATGAGAGTTATGGAGGAGAGAGAGGGTTGGTGGGGAAATAAATATCATGGGTTGGTGGTAGGTAGGGGGTTCACCTTGGTCCATGATGGACCAAACAACCAGCCGGCCAAACCAAGCCAACCCAAACCGAGAGTTAAACCAAGCCAAGAAAACTAAACAAGGAACAATACAAAAATACGTACACGTATTTCCAAAATACGTAATACGAACAACAGGCATTACAGTTTTTCCCTTCCTTGCTTGCATTGTATGATTGCATGATTGAACTGCTTAGTGTAGCTTGCCTGTGCTTAATGTAGCTTGTCGTGACAATCTCTACCTCCTTGATTAAATTTCGAGGACGGAATTCTTTTAAGGTGGGTAGAGTTGTCACCCTCATTTCCCGTATTTTCCGTATTTCGTATTTATACTCGTATCTGGATTTTGGCATATATTTTTATTTTTTTCTCAACTTGTGGAATTTCGGTATTTCTCGTATTTTGGATTTTGTCATGATTCGGTTTTAATTGGTTTGGGTTGGTTTGGTTTGGTTTAATATGTATTGGAACACCTTAACCTACACTCCACCCTCAACACACCACATCCCACCCTCTTTAAAACTCTACCAAATTTTCTCTCTCCTCATAACCTCCATTAAATTTCTTCTTCTTCTTCCTCTACACAACACACTTCTCCTTCCTCTCCATAGGCAAGTGCACCTTGCCACCACATGAGAACCCTATTTTACTTATCAATTTGATAGATTAGGACATGGTGATCAATATTAGTTCTTGGCATTTTGTGATTTGGAGTCTCCTTTGTTGTAGATCTAAGTATTCCTATTTTCGGATTTTTGTATGTTTTGATCTATTTAGTTGGTTTTCTATGAGTTTTGATGTTTCCATGTGGAAGAGCATTCAATTCCACCCAAATTGGAACTTTGGAAATCCAGATTTGGAGTTCGGATGGCCAAGTTATGATGCTGTGTAGCCTTGAGTTCAACCATGGTGTTCTTGCTGTTTCGAGAAGACAGTGAGCAGTGTGCAGGGCTGTTTAGCTTACGCACACTGAGCTGCGCGTGCTCTTTAGCGTGCGTATGCAGACTTGGGTACGCTTCCTGTTGGAAGCGTGTCTCCTTGAGCGTGCGTGACTTTTCACCTACGCTGCTCTCTGTAGCGTGCATGACTTTTCACCTACGCTGCTCTCTGTAGCATGCGTGACTTTTCACCTACGCTGCTCTCTGTAGCGTGCGTGACTTTTCACCTACGCTGCTCTATGTAGCGTGCGTGACTTTTCACCTACGCTGCTCTATGTAGCATGCGTGACTTTTCACCTATGCTGCTCCCCTGAACCCCTTGCTTAACCCATTGACCCTTGGAGTTTTGGTCTTATTTCTTTAAGCTTGGCTCTTCTATAGCCCTTTTGTCATGAATTTAATTTTACTTAATATGTTTGGAATAACTATTGTACATGGCATGGTATGACAAGGAACTATCATAACACGACAGTGACCCGTAGTGGTGCACTCCTGACATGACCAACCTGATATGATACTGGCCCGTCGTAGCGCACTCCTGACAAGTACCATGACATGATTTATCTTAACGCTGTTGCGACGGCTAACTTAACTTGACCTGCCTTGACACCGTGGGTAGTTCTTCTTGCTTGCTTGTTAAATCCACTTGTCCTGTCTTGTATCATGTCTAGGATGGGACTCCTGAGTACCACGGTCAGGGGTACCGACTAAAATAGATTAAGGTTAATAACTTGAATAACTAAGTAGTCATGAAGAGATGACACAGCTACTGGCAATCCCGTTACCTCGGCGCTCTTGGGATCTGTAGCCTGCCGTCGAGTAGGGCACATTTCTAGCACACCGTCGCGTGTTGTACCCTCTAAGTCACCTAAGGGTACATGCGTTTCCTGGACGATGTACCCACCCGAATTCAACCCCTAATTTTTGACCTGGGTAACCTGGATGGTCTGCAGGGCTTGTGGCTGTGGAACAATCTCACTGCATCTTGTTAGTAATTAGGCCTGTGATAACCCTAGTTAGTTAAAGTAGTAAGCCGTAGTATTTTCTTGGCCGTGATTGATTGAATGAGGTATAACCAGTTTAGCCATGTCTTGATCCAGTACAAGATTGCTCCCTGTCTTAATTTCTTGCATTATTATCTTGCCGATAAATGGTGGAAAACCAAGTTCTGTTCAGATGAAGGGTTACAACCTCGGTCCTTGTTTGGTTTACGAGTTGTAACCTGACTATCGGAATAGTCCCATGGTTATCTCGTCGTATAGCATCCTGACATGTTTTCGTAAATTCTAGTTTAATATTATATTTTCTTGTGCTGATTGCTGGCTTTTGTTCTTATTTCGTGGCCCCCTTGTGGTACTTGCTCTTTCTGGGGTTGACCCAGCTGGTTTTTTGTGGCCAGATTTCGGAGCAGCTCCCGAGGATCTACCAAGCTTCCAGTCCAATGGTGGTGACTAGAAGGAACCCGGGCTACGAGTGGGTTTTCTATTTTGTTTCGCTCACTCTATTGTAAAGTTATTCTTTTGAGGCGTTTAGCCGACGAGCACCTGTTAGCTCGATGCACTTTACTTACTGTCTGCCTACGGGCTGTAACATGATTAACAAATCCTAGAGTTGATCATGTATGACTTAACTCTTGCTAGTCCCCGCATTTTGTACGACTAGCTTCATGATCAGCTGAATATGTAATATTTGGGACGCCTTATTATTGTATATTTAATGATCATACATCTTATGACCTTACTTACTTGCTTGTGATTGAGACATTAGTCATGTTCATGACCAAAAGAGACTGTTGGCTTGTAGTAAACCCTCATATTTCTAGACAGCCGTGACCGTATATCAAGGTGGTTCCCATTTCAATATACGTAGCTGGCTATGTCTGCCCCCGCTCTCCAGTATTCTGGTTCTGGGGCGTGACTATATTACCTCTTGTACCAATGGTCTCTTGACTTAACACATGTACCCAACCAGGGATAAAAGACACGGTGTTAAGACTACAAAACCTATCACGTCCATATTACCTCTGTTAGGTTTCGTTTCAAATCTATTATCCGCACCACCAGTGCACAAAAGGGTAATAGGTCCACAGAAGTTATTCTAATCTATTACCCGTACCATCGGTGCACAAAAAAGAGTAATAGGTCTACAAAAATACCATTCAAATCTATTGCTCGTATCTCCAGATGCACAAAAGGGCAATAGGTCCACAAAAAGTCCCCCAGTAGGATATCCTTTATCAAACACAAATGCTGTATTAGCCCCTCTAGTACAAGCACCATAGATACCACAAACAAAGAATGGTGTGAATATATTCTGTTTATTCAAAATCAGTTGCATTCATAGGATTACATCTCAAAAAAAGGGAGAGGAAAGAGTTTAAGGAAAATCTACTCATCAACAACGCATAGGTTGGTGAGAAGGTCTTCTAGCTGTGCAGTTGAGCGCACGATTCTCAGTTTGGCTTGACATTCAGCTTCCTGGGACAACCTTTCAACATCCTCAAGATGTGCATGAGCCTTCCAATTGTCCTCTAACTTCTTCAGTGCACCCTCCAGAGTGGAAGAGGCTCGTGTGACCTTATCGATCTCCATGCAGATCTTCTCTCTCTTGACGAGTGGCATGGAGCTCAGTCTCCAGAGATGTCAGTTTAGCTTGGAGCTGGAGGAGCTGCTCATTAGTTTAGATCATAGCACAAATGGTGGTCTCCTCACGAGTTAAGCAAATCTCTCCTTCTGAAAGAGAAAAATCTTTCTCCGAATGACCTATATTTACAAGGTTTTCAAAAGAGCGTCGTTTTGATTCTCGAGTCCATTAAAGATAATGATGATGTTTGGGGATTTTATCCTTAGTAATCGTCAGCTTTATCTCGAAAAGAGAACCCAAATCCAAAACCAAATCAAGACATTAAATACAGTAGTGACAGCTGGCAGTCTGGATGGGATCTTCCTGCAGCTCAAGATTTCCCTGTGGCTCAAAATTTTCCTGCGGCCCAAGGTCTCTCCTGACTCGAAGACTCCCTACGGCATGACATATCTCCATGCTTCTTATTCAAAGTATTCCAAATTTGTAATTCAAAAACTTTGAATGGGGTCTTGTAGAAGCATAGAAAATATGGGGTTCATGCGGATCACAACTGACCGTATGAGTACTTTGGGCCAAATTGGTCCGCATAAAGAAGAGCCGCATTACAAACTCGGCATGCCCCCTGCGGCCCATCTTCACTATCTTAGATTATATATATTAAAAGCAATCAGACTGATTTGAGCCGTAGAAGGAAGAGTTACTTATGCGGCCAAGCTGATCAGCCCTTCTAATAAAGCTGACAAACTCTGACATTCTGACAAAAAGAAGATAAGATGTGATCCGGCAAAATGTCATGTCACCAGACACGGGGTCCACGTGCCTAGACATGGTCATGCGGCCAGAAGGACTGCGACCCGAGCCACATGAACCTTATGCGGCTCAATCTATACGCTTCATACTATTTGCAAAAACAAAAGTTGAAGAACTTTATTAATACAAACTTTGTAAAAGATTACAATTTGAATTCTGGGAATGGTACAACTTTAGGAATCCAATCTAGATGACGATTGCTTTATCCCTTGGACGATGTGAACTTTGAAGACGAAGCCTCTGAAGTTGAAAACAACTCTGGAATTGAAGGCAAAAAGCCTCGAAAATTGAAGGCAAAAGCCTCGGAAGAATGCAGCAGCACTTGGGCAAGAACTCCTGAACCCTCTGAACTTTAAAGTCTGATCTCTCTATAATCTAATCTCTGATCTCTGATTATTGATCCCCCTTGAATGGAGACTTAAAACTCTATTTATAGAGTTCTGAGAAATAACTAACTTTTAGTTATTCTGGACTGCACATGATGGATTGCGCAGCAATTGGATTGTACAACAATGGACGGCGCAGGCAGTTGCTGGATCATGGGCCAACTGTCTTGGACACATGGCATCATTTGATTGAAATGCGCATGATCGTGCATAGACAGTTGCCACGAAATGAGCAATTGATGGCATGAATGCCACGTGTATTTTGTCATTTGTGTTGATAGAACACGCACATTGAATTGCGCAGGCTTTGGATTGCGCCAACTTGAATTGCGTAGAAAATGGATTGCGCCAACACAGATTACGCCAAGATGGATTGCGCTGCCAGCTGTCCTCGAGCACCGTGCTGCACGATTAAACGAACGGTCGCCTCGTTCTCCGTGCTGTCAGCTGTCAGAAGATTTGATTTGTGTCAGGTAATGATGGTGATTTACCACGTCAGCCTGCGCGCTTGGAAGTGTGCGCAATCTAGCTTGCGCAATCTGAAGGATGCGCAATCTGATGTCTGTGCAGTTCATCTAAAAGTTGTATTTCTTGATTTTCTGACTTTGTTGATATGTGCAACTTGATTTTTCAGGACTTACAAGACCC
The DNA here is from genome assembly GCA_029216955.1 of Iris pallida. Taxonomy (NCBI): domain Eukaryota; kingdom Viridiplantae; phylum Streptophyta; class Magnoliopsida; order Asparagales; family Iridaceae; genus Iris; species Iris pallida. The sequence goes on from JANAVB010015819.1 coordinate 26,292, forward strand.
CCTTCAAAGTTTTCGAAAGTTGAATTTATTCAAAATTTCGAAATACTTTGAATTTTGAATTTGAAATCAATTTGCGCACATAGTGAGTTGTCTGCACAATCTGAGGGTTTAGCCCATTTTTAGGCGCAATCTAAGGCGGCCGTTTCGACTTGAAAAACTATAAATAGTTCTTCAATTCCTTCGAAGTGTTCTTTACTTGCTTTCTTCGTACATTTGAGAGAAAACTTCTGAGCTCTTCCTTTCTTTCCTCTTCGACGATCTCAATGGCTCCCCGGCGATCCTCTGCCACTGCTAAGGGCAAGGCCCTCGCCGAATCATCGATTAGGGCTGCACGACGAGCTTCCCGCCATGAAACTTCTTATCCAGCAATGATAGGTGGATAACCTAATCAAAAACTCTTTTTAGAGTTTTGATTTTACTGCTCCTTTCAGAATCCATCTCTTTTTAGAGATAGGATCATACTGCGCCACCCTTTTTAGGGTTCTGGTTGCACAAATTAGTCCACTCTTCATTTTTATGAAGGACGACTCTCTGCGCAATCGGTTGAACTGCGCTGACAAAAGTCAGCACAACTTGCTGATTTGCGCGAGACTGTCAGCGCAAACTGATGTCTATTTGTTTGCGCAATCTGATTATTTTGCGCAATCTGATGTTGTGCAATTTGATTTTGCGCAATCTAATTCTTGCGCAAACTGAATCTTTGACTTTGACTTATACTGAAAATTTTTGTTTTCTCTGTCTGATGCAGTTAATACTAGAGAAGATCCAGAATATGAGAACTTCGTAGGGACCCTTTCAGAATCAGAATATAAAGAGGACTTGTCACATGTGCACTATCCTCAATATGATCTGCCGACCTCCCGTCAGGCTATTTTGATATCCCAAGACAATGAGACACTGCAATGTTTGATGAACGGACAACCTCTGGAAATGACAGATGCTGTCATACACAAGAAGCCATTATTCTTATTCGGTGAAGCTTTTGAGAAAAGTTCTCAACCGAGACCAAGGATGGAAGAAAGGATTGTCCATCAGACGGATAGATCTTTCTCGATACCAAATGTTCCACGCTGCCTCCCATTATCCCGGTATGCTCATGCGAGCTATCCGAGGAAGATGGAATGGAACCTTACACCGTTTCAAGATGCCCGTCCAGGAAGAATTTTTGTGAAGAAGGGGCCGAGCAAGAAGGATATGTTCTACAGTTCCTCCGAACGGTATAGTGTTTTGTTGAGGGGTCTGAAACCCGGTTGTATTCCGTCGGAGAATTCTTCCTTATTAATGCCCGTCAGAACCCTAATTTTTGCAAATGAGTTTGCGAAAGTCGAAGGAAGATATCCTGAGCAAGACATCAGACTAACTGGATTGGTGAATCCAGATTTTAAAAGATGGAGCTGCATAGCAAATTGGATCCTGACCAAGTTTGAAAGTGAACTGCAGCAAATCAACTTGTACCAAGCAGTGCATGCCACTGTCTATGGTTTTGCTCCGAACCCGCACCTGTTCTTGTCTTTAGCAGAGAGGTACAATTACAGAACAGGGACCTTTATGACTTCCGGCGGAGAAATCGGGTTTGCACTCCATAAGAGAAGTACATCTCTTACTTGCCAATGAGAGATGCCCCATATGAAGAATTTGTTCCAACTAATGATGAGTTGGACAGACTCCGGAGAGAGAATGCAGAAATGGTAGTAGTCTTCGAGGAACTGCTATGCCATTATAAAATCTGTTCCCTGTTCTATAAAAGTGCTACATCAAACACTTGCTATTCCTCGAAATGGCTACCTTATCTGTTCCCTAACCACATTCAAGAACCGAAGACCAAGGAACACTATAGAAGCTATCCTGATTTCTTTAAGCCATTGAGCAACACAGAAGTGATGAAGTTGATAGAAGAAAGTGGCAATTTTGATAAAGAGATGAAGGATGATTATCAATGTCCTCCTTTGAAGACAGAAGATACTCTCAAAAGTTATTTGAGAGTAGGATATAGACCGATGTCAAAAGAAGCCCAATTAGCAGGGTTTCTGACACATTGGCTCCGTCGGTTTGTAGTCCCGGGATCTAGTGCTGTAGACCGCTTCCATCGCGGTGTTCTTTTTGCTGCCGTTAGATTAGTCTTCGGCTATAAGATGGATCTTCTGTCAGCAATGACTTGTAAGCTGAATGTTGGTCTTCGTCTATACGTCGATCTGATGCTGAAATCCAAGGGTGAAAAAAGAATTTCCTCGGTTGGAATTACCGTATACATATCTATGTGGGTGGTTGCTCCTTCACCATCCCACTTTGATGGACCCCGGCATGGGACTGGTTGACGGCAGCTTTTTACGGAGATACTCCAATGGTAAGTAGAAATTCACTGTTCTGAGAGAATGTAGATATGCTGTAAAGCTGAACAAAGGATGGATCTTTTATTGCACCCATCCTCCTGCTGGTTGCGAACAAATGCAGACAAGTATGATTGACTCGCAGATGCATCCTCTAAGCCGTGCAGCTTTTGAGTGGTTGAAAATAATTCGACCGTCCTATTTGGTATATCGGTTCGAAGATGAATGTTATTTAGAGCCATATCTCCCCAGTCGATTTGCTCGGCAGTTCGGGTACGACCAATTCCATGTGGGGAATGCTATCACATGTCTTCAGGGAAAAGGTTATTTGATAGATGGGTCCCGAACATGGGCTTATTATAATGCTCGAGATACGAAATCGAAGTTTTCGATGCCTGTAAACAGTAATCATGGCCCTCGGATGCTGTTTACATACTCAGTTTTTTATACATCTTCAAACACCTTTGCTGAGAATTTCAACCTCACGGATAGCTTCGCGTCTTCAACAAGATTAAAGAGGGAAGGAGTCGTCATGTCGCTCATAGGAAATGATAAAGTACATGAGCCAGAGGATGCACCTTTGGAAGCATCAAGGGATGTTATGTTCCCTCAAGAAGTTAACGCGCCACTACGTATCTCTTTGAAGGTGGGCAAATCTCCAGCCAAAAGGAGGAGAAGAGAGGAACCTCCCGCTCCAGCAGCAAAGAAGAAATTGATCTTAGATCATTCTTCTGAAAAGATTACAACTAGATCTCAATCTCGGCAGCTGGCCGAGACAATTCAGCAAGAAGAGGCTACTACACCGACCTCTATCAAAAGACAAGTCGAGACTATAAATATAGAGAGCCCTGAGAGGCCTCTGAAAAGAAATAAGCTGGCCCAAAGAAGAAATCGAGCCCCGTCTTCAATAGTAATGGATGCTGTGGCTGGATTAACCTTGCCATCTCCCACTCCTATTTCAGAACCTAGGAATAAAACTCCTAGTCCAGAACATAGAGAAGAGATCAAGCAAAGAAAAGATCTTGATCCGAGAACTGAGGCCGAAGAGCCCAGAGGAAGTATTATGGAGGAAGTGGAGGAAGAACAGAATGTTGTACACTCTCTTTTACCTGCTGCGGAGATGATTCAACTTCCGCCTACTCCTAGAACCCTCCGCGAAGAGGAAGATCGCGAAGTGATTGCGGCTCTAGAAGATTGCAGCTACAGCCCTCTGGATGACTATGGTGACCAAGCTACAACTACCAGCGGGAATGCACCAGAAGAAGATGAAGATGAAGAGAGCTATTCGTCTGAAAATATTGATGAATATATGTAAGATCTTGAAAGAGATGATGAAGTGCACACATCTCCTAATGCTGTCAATGATACCTTAAATCCTGAAGAGGATGTTGAGGTTCCAAAAAATGCTACTGATACCTTAAATCCTGAAAAGGATATTGAGGTTCCAAAAATGCTGCTGATACCTTAAATCCTGAAAAGGATGTTGAGATAACAGTATCTCCAGAAAAAGCAGTAGATGAAGAAGCTCCGGAAGAAACTCCCGCCACTGATTCTCAAGGTATAAAAATGAAATTAGCAATCTCTTCTTAAATAGATTGATAGCTAACATCTTTATTTGTATTTCCTGCAGATCTTGAGACTCCTCTAGCACCTCCGTCGTGCACGGACATAGTGCCTATAACGAAGGTGGTTGTTAGTAGCAGTCATCATTTAACCTGTGGTTCTGAAGCGGGTAGTAGTCAAGCTGTTATGGCTGAAGCTACTTCTGCTCGGCCAGAGTCTATTCCAGCAGATGATAGGCTCATTGTTGGATTCAACCATGGTAAGATAATTTACATTTTTAATCTTTTTGGTCAATAACATACAACAGGCAAAATGATAATTTTTACTTTTTACAGAAGAACAACCAGGAGGGGCAACTAGTTCCACTTTGGCTCCTTTGTTCAAAGAGCCCGCTGTCCAAACGCGAGAGATTGAACATCCTGCAGCCTCGTCATCAACAGGAGTAGCTGCAACTCCTGGTGCTATAGCAACGAATAATCTTGTGATTCAATCTTTTACCAGATGCTTTTTTGAATCTTTGGGACCTCTAGTAAAAAGAATAATGGAGAAAGAGGGTACTGATTTTTTTCATGGTTAAGGGTCCAACCTCTCTCTTAATAAGGGCCATCCGAGAACAAGGTGACGAGGCTCAAGCCACTCTTCTGGAACATATTTTGAATAAATTAGAGATTTCCATCAAAAGCTATAAGGAGCTCAACCAAGGAGATATGGAGTCTCTAGTGTAGGCAGAATTCGAACAACTGGCTCAAGCAGCTGATATTGAAAGGGTTAATCTCCAGAACCTTTTGGAAGCTTTCTCTGCAAAATCTGCTGAATATAACTCTAAGCTGGAATCAGTAACCTTGATGGCTAATAGAAAAGAAAAGAGAGCTGCTGAGCTAAGGGCAGAGATTGCTCGTCTTCAGAAGGAGTTAGAAGATGAAGTTGCTGATCATCAACTTGCAACTCAACAATTTAATACTCTGATTCAGGAGAGGGATGAGTACGTGGAAGCTCATAATGCTGAGATTACTCGCCGAATGGTGACCATGCCTGCTTTCAATGAAGAAACCGGGATGGAAGAAGCCAGAAGGAGAGTGATGTCCACTCGTGAAGAACGGCTACAGACTCTAAAGCAGCAGATTGATAATCTGAGAATACCTCCATCTTAGTGGTATATTTTGAATCTTTATGTCCTTTGAAGTGTATGTGTTTTTGTAATGTCTTATATTTCGATTAATAAAAGACATTTTTGTTGTGACTCCATTATTTCTTGCATATCTTGTTCAGATATAAATAATAGAGATAGAAAATATATTCAGAGGTGCAAGACATGATATATTTCTTGATGATTTTGTAGAAAATAATTATATTCATTATATCTGCTCAGAAGTAATATGGACGTGGCAGAATATACCGAATATTATTATCTCAATTGACAACTTAATCAAAACGATAAGTTGCTGATATGGATGTGAGATGAACGGAAAAACCGTCAAATGATGGAATGAACGGACAAACCGTCAAAAGGAAAATAACGAACGGAAGAACCGTCAAGTGATGATGAATGAACGGGTGAACCGTCGGATGATAATGAACGGACGAACCGTCAGATGATAATGAACAGACGAACCGTCGGATGAATTTTAAATGAACGGATGAACCGTCAAGTGAATTGAATGAACGGATAAACCGTCAAGTAAATTGAATGAACGAATGAACCGTCAGATGAATTTTAAATGAACGGATGAACCGTCAAGTGAATTGAATGAACGGATGAACTGTCAAGTGAATTGAATGAACGGATGAACCGTCAGGTGATGATGAAGGAACGGGCGAACCGTCGGGTGATAATGAATGAACGGATGAACCGTCGGATGAATGTATCACTTCGTTGTTTGAGAAATCTCTGCATATAAATAGAACAGAAATCTGACAGGAATGAGCACTTTCACTTTTCAACATAAAAATGTCATCTGGAGATGCATCCAAGAAGGCTGAACTTGCCCCGAAGGTTGAGAAGGGCACTGAAGAATGTCCTGTCGATCCAGTTCAGCCAAAGGAGGCAGAAGCAGGCGAAGGTTCGTCTGTAACCCAAGCCACCGCGAGACATCCTGGACTTTCTGCTTGAACCAGGAAGGACCGAAGAAGAGGAAGCCATGAGGATGGCCGTTTGCAAGTTCCTAGTGGGTTCCAGCAAGGAGGTTCTTGGCTCTTTTGTTGACCGTGTTTATGAAAAGGACGGCAGTGGTCCGCGTCCAAATGTAGAGAAGGATGATAGTGACCTTCCTTAATATCATGTACTATCATTCATGATGAAATAAAATTTTATTTATGAACATGAACTTGTCTGATGATTTAAAAGTATTTACATTTACACATAGTACTTTTTAAGGAATTTGCCATTGACAGGCATCATTGCAATTCATCCATCCAATTCTGAAAGTTGATACGCTCCATTTGAGAAGACTTTGCTCACAACGTAGGGACCTTCCCACTTTGCGTCGAATTTGCCTTTGCTCATATGAGTCATAGTCATAGGACGTCTAACTGTTAGGACAAGTTCTCCTTGCTGAAAGGTTCTGACCCTCACTTTACGGTTGAAAGTCTTAGAAATGCGAGCTTGGTATAACTCAATATGTTGTTGAGCCATTAACCGCTTCTCATCAAGTGCCTCCAATTCTTGAAGTCGAAGAAGATCATTGTTCTCTGTAGTGAGCTCGTTAGCAATGGCAATCCTTAAAGAAGGAATTTGAAGTTCCAGAGGAAGAACAGCTTCACAGCCATATACCAGAGAGAAAGGTGTAAAACCTGTAGGGTTGCGGACCGTAGTTCGGTAGGCCTATAGACACTCGCCAAGCTTTTCGCTCCAATTTCGTTTGTTAGTGGATACAAACTTTTTGAGAAGCTTGATAATAGTTTTGTTGAAGGCTTCAGCTAAACCATTAGCGGCAGGATTGTAGGCAGTCGAGGCGACATTGTCAATCCGGTGATCATCACAGAATCTGGTAAATTTCTGGCTGATGAATTGCAGTCCGTTGTCATGGATAATTCGTCGAGGGATACCAAATCGATAAATGACATGGTGTTTAACAAATTTGATGACACTACTGGTCTTGACTTCAGCCAAGGGTATAGCTTCAGCCCACTTAGAGAAGTAGTCTGTTATTGCTAAAATAATCCGATGTCCTCTAGAAAAAGGAGGATTAATAGGACCTATGACATCCATGCCCCAAGCTTCGAAAGGCCAGGAAGCGGCTGTCGGATGTAGAAATTCTAAAGGTTGATGAATGAAGTCTGCATGGATTTGACAAGCTCGATATTTCCTTGCATATTCGATAGCATCTGATACCATAGAGGGCCAGTAATAACCCATGCGTCGGATACGATCCTGTAGCTTAAGACCGGGTTGATGTGCTCCGCAAACACCATCATGAGCTTCACGCAGTACTTGTTTTGCTTCATCACCAGCTAGACAGCGCAAGAGTAAGCCATCATAAGTTCGCCGATAAAGAGTCTTAGTGGTCTGATTGTAATAAAATCGGAGAGATCGTCGATGAATACTCGTAGCCTCTTTGAGATCTTCGGGGAGTATGTCATGGACCATAAAGTCGATGAAGTGAGTTCTCCAATCTTTATTGATAACATTGACTTCAGTAAGATTACTGAACTTGATGTTACGATTGTTTTCGATGCAGAATAATTCTCGATTAGAGATGACCACCACCTGCTGTCTTCTGATAGGGATGGTTAGGACTGCTGTAATATTGGCCAAAACATCTGCCTCAGTATTGCAGGCTCGACGTACATATTCAATGAAGAACGCTTTGAATGATGTAGCCATGTTGATTGCCGCTTCAAAGTAAGGCATTAGATCTTGATGGCGAACTTCATAGGTTCCTCTAACTTGATTAACAACCAACTTAGAGTCACTGTAGACTTCGAGATACTCAATGTTAAGTTGTTTGGCTAGTTGAAGGCCAATGAGTAGAGCATTGTATTCAGCCACATTATTGGAACAAGGTTCATCTAGAGAGTAAGCTCTTTGGATAGTTGATCTTTCTGGGGAAACGAGAACAACTCCAACTCCTGCTACAATAGCACCATTGGGTCCGATTCTGGATGCTCCGTCAAAAAATAGATGCCAGGTTGGAAATTCTTCAGAGATCAGGTTGACTTCCAACGTCTCGTCTGGAATTTCATCGTAAAGCTTGGATGTTTCTGGTATAGGATGAGCCGCCAAGAAATCTGCTAGTGCTTGACCTTTGACAGACTTTTGAGGAACATACACCATGTCATATTGAGCTAGAAGGATGGCCCATGTAGCAAGCCGAGAGTTGAGTGTGCTAGGCTTCTTCATCAGTACCCGAAGAGGATTGACTCGGAATATAACATGAATGGTTTGACCAATGATATAATGCCTTGTCTTTTGAACGACGAACAAAGGGCTAGACATTCTTTTTTAACCGGAATATAACGGTGTTCATCACCAATCATAGTACGATTGAGATAGTAGATGGCTTGTTCATGACCTTCTTTATTCTTTTGGACGAGTAGAGCACCCAATGAATGATCCATAGCACGGACATACATTAAGAATGGAATGCCTGAGATTGGTGGCACCAAGACTGGTGGGTTCATGAGATATCGTTTGATGTCGTCGAATGCTTGTTGACATTCTTCAGTCCAAATAAAAGACACACCCTTCTTCATTAATTGAGTGAATGGTCTGCAGCGTCCAGACAAGTTCGAAATGAATCTCCTGATGTACGCAAGTCGACCTTGGAATCCTCGTAGCTCTTTTAGGTTGCGTGGAGGACGCATCTCTTGAATGGCTTTGATCTTCTCGGGATCCACGTGTATACCTTTAGAGGTAATAACGAAGCCGAGAAACTTACCACTAGAGACACCCAAAAATGACTTGGTAGAATTCATCTTGAGCTGATGTTGACACATGAGATTAAAGATTGTTCTCAAATCTTGGATATGATCTTCTTTCATACGACTTTTAACAGCGATATCATCAACATAACATTCGACTGTTTTATGAAGATGTTCTCAGAACATAGTGCTCATAGCTCGTTGGTAAGTTGCACCAGCATTCTTGAGACCAAATGGCATCACTGTGTAGCAATAGATTCCCCGAGGAGTACGGAAAGATGTGTGTTTTTCATCTTCGGGATTCATCTTGATCTGATTGTATCCAGAGAATCCATCCATAAAAGATATTTGCTCGAACCCACAGGTATTGTCAATCATGACGTCCGTGATAGGGAGAGGAAATTTATCTTTCGGACATGCTTCATTAAGATCCCTAAAGTCGATGCAGACTCGAACTTTGCCGATTTTCTTCAGAACTGGAACAACGTTGGCTACCCAATCAGGATGTTGTTCTTCTCGAATAAAGCCACAAGCAATAAGCTTCTTGACTTCATCATCGATTGCGTCCATCATTTCAGGCTTGAATCGCCGTTGCTGCTGTTTGACTGGTTTAGCATTAGGAAGAATGTTCAGTTTGTGAGTAGCAATTTTAGGATCTAAATCTGGCATGTCTTCGTAACTCCAAGCAAAGACATCAATATATTCTTTAATAAGAAGAATCAACTCTTGTTTATCTGCTTCTGGAAGATTCTTGCTAATAAAGATTGGACGAGGTGACTCGCTTTCTTCTACATCAACTTGAACTAGTTGATCTTCAGTAGGAGGTTCTCTTTGTTCAAATCAGAGTACCCACTGATTATCCATCTATTGAGCCCAAGGATCTGTTTCAGGATTTTCTTCAATATCCTCATCATATCCTTCCAGAAGTTCAGCGGATACCATATTAGAAGATACAATTACATGATGGACTTCACCAATGCTAGTATCAGAATCCCATAACCTGGAATCAGAAGAGTTAGAACGTTCTTCTCTATCAGAGTCGGAAACTGCTGGGGATAACATCAGAGGAGAAGCATATCCGACACCTCTTTTGATTTTGCTGTAATACATATCATATTTTCCTTTTGGAACAACTGTACGAATGGGAGTTCGTCTACCCTTACCGTAGTTGAGGCCATTCTTAAAGTCATAACCCATCTTACGGATGATGACTTTTGATTGTTGACTATAACGACGGAGTTGTAGATGTCCTGTATCGTTAAACTTGCTATCATCTGTATAGCTGAATTGTTGTTCTGGTCCTTTACTAAAAAGTATTGGACTTTCGCCTTTCTTTCGAGCAGGGACAATACGGTAAGAGTCATCTGGATCTTCAAATGAGACTTCTGTTTGAAGAGATTGTACAACTCCCATTGTAATAATTTGAAGCTATCTAACATATCCAAATAGCATTTAGTATGATAAATAACATCAGTATACTGGAAAGTAGATACTTTTTCATTAATTTGTACATCTGTATTTACAGCAGGACCTTTAGCCTTAGCAGGCTTGGTCAGATTAATTACAAGAGGAGGAGAAGAAGAACGTGGAAGAGACTTGTTACGACGGAGGTCGATGACAAGTGGCTCAGAGGAGGTGAGCTCCCTTTTTTCCTTGTTGTGAGTTAAATCAACAACAAGAGGCTCAGAAGAAGTGAGCTGCTTTTTGTCCTTGTTACGATGTAAGTCGATAACAAGTGGCTCAGAAGAGGTGAGCTCCCTTTTATCTTGATTGCCATCAACTGATTTCTTTTGGACTGGCAAGTGAATAGTCAATGGTTTAGAAGACTGAGGATGAGAAACGCGCCCCTTAACAGATATGATGAGAGTGTCATTGGGCACTACTTTTTGGTCTTCTTCAGTATCCATGGCCAATACCACTTTCATAAATTCTTCTTTATACATACGAGCATCATTGCAATACGCTTCGACGCCTTTGAAAGGATAAAGGTCTGCAACTTCTTTATGAACTTCTCCTTTGTCATCAACATATTTAAAGCATTGATGAAGAGTTGATGGAACAATATTATGTTCATGGAGGAATGGTCTTCCCAGAAGAGCATTATAAGAACAACCATGATTATCGATGATATAGAAGGTCACCTTTGTGCGAAGATTGCCTATTTGGAGTTTTAAGCGGTTCTTGCCCAAAGGTTCACTCCTTCCTTGGTTGAATCCCAAGATAGTGGTGATTGTGCTTGAAAGACTATGCACTGGTATCTTCAACGCGTCTAGCATTGTCTTTGGCATGATGCTAAGTGCAGATCCTGGATCTATCAGGATACGATCGACTTTCATCGAATCGACATACCCTGTATAGTAAAGAGGACAATAATGTCTATTATCCTCCAGTAGCATATCAACTTGAGTGAAAGTGATGTTTGGAATCAACTTCAGGACATATGACAATGACGACAAGAGACCGGTTCGGCTTTTTGAGAAGAGTTAGGCAAGTTTTAGCCTGCATCAGGGCTTCACTTAGAGTTTCTCGAGTCTCTTTAGAAAGGCGCAAGAGCTCGAAGATTGATAGCCTAGCCGGTGTATTGGCTAGTTGAGCCAATATATCGAAGTTGTATGGCTTTTCAAGTCCTGTAGGAGATGATTTCTTCAGAGGTTTGTCAAAGCGGACTTGTTGCTTGCCTTTGTCAGCAACCACCGGCTTGGGAGGAATAGGCACTACAACTGGTGAAGATGTGGAAAGAATTTCTTCAGAGGAAGTAGGTTGTACTGGAATAGGTTCATAAGAAGAAGTAGGATTCTCTTGAACTTCAGAATGATCTTTCAAATAGGCTTTTCCTGATCTGGTGCCTAACAGAATTTCTTCGTCAACTATGGGATCAAAAGACACCATGTTGCAAGTCTTTGTGTTGCCTTTAGAACGATCTTTCTTCTTGGAAGAAGAGGGCACTTCGAACTCTGGAGCAAGATCGGGATGAATCCATATAATTTCACCGTTGTCAAGAGACAGAGGGACAAGACCTTCATTTGGTGGAAGTGGGAGATTCTCAATCTCAAGAGTAGCTTTGGGAATTGGAATGACATCGTATTGTACCATCTGCGGAGGAAAGTCACCAAACTGGACTGAAACTATGTTCGCAGTAACAGTCTTCTCATCTTGCTACAGAGTGACGACACCAGCATTGACAAGCTATTGAATTTTGCCTTTAAGCACGTAGCATGCTCGAGTAGGATGTCCAATAAACCTGTGGTAGACACAATATTTAGGATGATCTGTCTTACCGACTTCATCAAGTTTCTTTGGGTCTGGGAGTTGGATCTTGTTACTTTTGAGTAAACATTCAAAGATGCTTGCAGTATCATTCTCGTCGAAGGAATATTCTACTTTCGGACGAGGTTCCCTCGGTGGAGGTGCAGAAGGAGCCGGAGTGGATGTAAGCGGAGCCACATTGACAGCCAAAGATTCTTTATTTTATTCAAATTGATGTTCAAAGTCTCTTTGCTTTACGGTTGTTCTGGCGGTTGCCACCACCTGATGTCTGGTGTTCATCTCGATCGGGGTTAGACATCTGTACCCCCAATTGTTTGAACTTTTCCGCACTCACTTCCGCAGCTTTGGCGTTGACAATGAATGAAGGCCAATCTTGGAACTGGGTAGATCCTATCCACATACTGATGATAGGCAAAAGATTTGCCTTACAAGTATCAATAGTAACAGCAGCTGGAGTTCCGGAGGGCATCTTCAAGGCTTCACGGCGGAACCGTTCGATGAAACTCTCAGCAGTTTTATTGTGTTTCTATTTGATTTTGTTGAGAGCCGACATAGTCATGTCGTTAAATCCTTTATAAAACCGTTCCAGGAAGATTTGCTTGAGACCTGAAAAGGAAGTGATACAACCATCGGGCAAACTTCTATACCAGTTATATGCTACGCCAGCTAAACAACCGATGAACACTCTGGTAAGAAGAGCGTCATTTGGCTGGAGTTGAACGGTCATTACCTCAAAATGATTGATAAACTGACTAGGAGAAGTACTGCCATCAAACAAAGAGATCGTTGGGATCTTGTACTTCGGTGGGAACGGGACTTCTTTCCATTCAACTGGATAGGGCTGCTTGATCCCCAATCTTTGCAAGTTATCTTTCTCTTTAAAAGCTTCAAACTGGGTTCGTAAGAGTTTGACAGCTTCATTGGCGTCTTCTGATGACGAAGAAGGAGCAGGTTGAGTTAGAGTGATAGGAGGAGGAACAGCATTGTAAGCACTCCCCCCAGCTCCTGACTGACTAGGTGTAGTTTGAATTTGTACTTGTGCAGGAGGCATTTGAGGAGACACTACACCCAGCCCAGTATTGGCAGGTACCGAAGATGCTATGATCTTTGGACTCGTAGTAGGTACAGTTGGTGGTGTAACATGTTGTGCCACAATGATGGAATGCATACTAGCAACCATTTCAGCTATGGTTTTTTAGTTTTTCTTCAAGTGCAGCGATTCGCTGCTCCTGATTTGAAGAAGTTGAAGCATCTGGATCTTCATTAACAACATAAGCTGTCACTTCTCTTGGTACAGTGGAAGACACTGTTTGTTCAGAACTTTCGCTGTATGTATCATAGTCGGAGAAAGAGTCGTCTCCTGACTGAGAAGTGGGAAGATAACCTGAAGAATTTTGAGGAAGATTCCTTTGACCGATTGTATCTCGGCTTCGAGAACGGGTATGTCGAAACACTCCTTCAAAAGATTCTTGGAGCAATTCTAAATACCGTTGGCTTGGTTTACGAGGTTTGTCGTGCTTAGAGCACCTTCTACCCCCAATGTCTCGGGAAGTCATGTTGACAGAAGCATACAAGACTTCGTCTTCCTCTGACATAAGTTCAGATTTAGCAAAAGTCAAACGATCGAAGACAGATCGTTTTGTTGTTTGGCAACAACATTGGATGATGACTTTGTAATTGCAATCATGATCAGATGGTTGAACTGAAGATGTTGAAACATTGTCTCATTTTTGTCTGAGATGTTCTCGGAGATCGGGAACAACAACAGGACGAGGAAAACTATGGAGGATCTGTTCTTTGATAATATTCGGAACATGATTCCGATTCTTCAAATATTTAGTCCCTTGAGTATACAGGGAAGTGCTCACTTCATTGGCATAAGTGTCGGGATTTTTAACCCTGGAGATTTGTTTTTGATGATGTTTGGTCTTTGGCATTGGCTGTTTGCGTTTTACCGAAGTGGGTCTGTTGAGATAAGTTCTAAGATCAGCAAATTCACCCCCAGGGGTTTCTGTTTGAGACACCAGCAGTTTTCCCTGTCTGGAACGGGAAATCTTGAGAGTCGGAAGATCCTAGAATTCTGCTACCGGGGTAGGCAGAATACCTCTTTGGTCAGTACAAGCTTTCTTGTCATAAAGGAAAGAAGAATCCTTGTTTGAAAGAGTTCTAGTACTGATTGGTGCCGAGGCACGTTCAGATTGATCTTCTTCGGTAAAAACTGAAGAAGATTGAGAAAAGACCAAAGGGCCCTTTCCTTTGTTTTGTGAAGAAGGGTTAGCTAAAGAGCGTTCCCTTCTATTGTCTTCCAAGTCATGGGATAAGGAAGTTTGAGAAAAGACTAAAGGGCCTTTTCCTTTGTTTTGAAGAGAAAGAGGAATAGCCAAAGGACTACCCTCAGTAGATTGCTCAGGAGCAACAGGGTGTTTGGGAAAGAGAGCAGAGCCTTTTCCCTTGTTATGGGAAGAAGATGATTTAGCTAAAAGGCTGTCATTCTTGGATTACGCAGTAGCAGTTTGCGCATGAATGGATGGTGCACTGGTTTTGGCCACAGAAACTGTGGTTTGCTCTTGCTATAGAGTACTTAGAGTGGACTCTGGATACTGGAGCATTGGTTTGTGCAGACATATTGGCAGCCAATTGCGCTAGGGGCATAGGAGTTTTATACTTAGCCATGGCAGTATATAAAGTCTTCTGTATACTGGCAATAGCAGATTGCGCAGCAGTAGCAGAGACAGATTGTGCAGTAGGCTTGATGACAGAAGCTTTGGACTGCGCAGCAATCTTGCTGGAAGACTGCGCAGAAGTCTTGCTGGCAACATTAACAGAATGCACAGCAGTCTTTGGGACCCACACTAGGCGCACTTTGCTTGTGGCAGCAGTGGTTACAGTGCGAGGAGTGGTCTTGGAGTTGATCATAGACTTGTAGGCTGTCTGGTTGATCTTCACAACCAGTATCTTCTGCGTCTTTCCGATAGACGCTACGTCATATTGAGTTGTCACTTCCTCATCGGAGGAGAAAGTCGTCCCCAGCAGAGTCGCCATTTTGTTTACAAAAACAAAAGTTGAAGAACTTTATTGATGCAAACTTTGTAAAAGATTATAATTGAATTCTGGAAATGGTACAACTTTAGGAATCCAATCTAGATGACGATTGCTTTATCCCTTGGACGATGTGAACTTTGAAGACGAAGCCTCTGAAGTTGAAAACAACTCTGGAATTGAAGGCAAAAAGCCTCGAAAATTGAAGGCAAAAGCCTCGGAAGAATACAGCAGCACTTGGGCAAGAACTCCTGAACCCTCTGAACTTTGAAGTCTGATCTCTCTATAATCTAATCTCTGATCTCTGATTATTGATCCCCCTTGAATGGAGACTTGAAACTCTATTTATAGAGTTTTGAGAAATAACTAACTTTTAGTTATTCTGTACTGCGCATGATGGATTGCACAGCAATTGGATTGCGCAACAATAGACTGCGCAGGCAGTTGCTGGATCATGGGCCAACTGTCTTGGACACATGGCATTATTTGATTGAAATGCGCATGATCGTGCATAGACAGTTGCCACGAAATAAGCAATTGATGGCATGAATGCCACGTGTATTTTGTCATTTGTGTTGATAGAACGCGTACATTGAATTGCGCAGGCTTTGGATTGTGCCAACTTGAATTGCACAGGAAATGGATTGTGCCAACATAGATTACGCCAACATGGATTGCGCTGCCAGCTGTCCTCGAGCGCCGTGCTGCACGATTAAACGAACGGTCGCCTCGTTCTCCATGCTGTCAGCTGTCAGAAGATTTGATTTGTGTCAGGTAATGATGGTGATTTGCCATGTCAGCCTGCGCGTTTGGAAGTGTGCGCAATCTAGCTTGCACAATCTGAAGAATGCGCAATCTGATGTCTGCGCAGTTCATCTGAAAGTTGTATTTCTTTATTTTCTGACTTTGTTGATATCTGCAACTTGATTTTTCAGGACTTACACATACGGCCAAGGGTGACTGCAACCTGAGACGCATGAGCTTTATGTCGGCCAGAATATATAATCTATGCGGCTTGAAAGTCTCCAAGCTACATGCAAACTAAGGGAGACTGCAACCTAAGCTATATGAGTCTTATGCGACCCAGCATGGCCGAACACAAAAAGACCTATGCGGCTCAAAATAACTCAAATAGATTGAGCCTATCCTGCAATAGGATACGTGGCAAGCTAACCAAGTCTCAACCACCCAGATTTGCTGTAAAGAAATTTCAATAAGTCACCAGCTGGCGGCCAAAGACGGGTCTTTGTGTGTTGTTGTAGCCACGTGGTCACATGGCCATCTATGCGGCTCAAGATATCTATCACTATAAATAGTAGGGTACAATACCCATGCAAAAGGCTGGCAATCTACGAAGGGTAATTTCCTCAAGAGCAAGAACCGTGTTAGATAGTCCAAGGAGTAAGGCAGAGTTGCTAAACTTTCCCAAGCCTCCATCGTCGCCCCTCCAAAATCAAAAACTAAACAATTGTACTTAGATTGTTTCCTAGGGTTTTTTTCTAGGCTTTCTTTTGTACAAGCGAGTTTGCAATCAAGTTCAATTCACCTGTAATTCTTGTTCTTGATATTTTTAATGGCAAACAGACATGTAGTTTGACGACTTAGAGACCATAGACATTGGCACGTATTTCGGTACAAATGGGTCCAACAACGGACATCGTTTTAACCCAAAATTATAATTTTTCCCCTATTCCAGAATTGGACTTTTGGACAGGCATTTCTAAGATATATCTCTTACACCGAAAACGTTCTTGATGTTTTTTTTCAGCATCGGAGCCGTTCGTAGATTATGTGGTTTATTGCTGACGTGACTGACTGCTTGGAGTTGCTATTTTCGTACTGCCAGGCAAGCTACCTTGCCACCTCCTCTGTGATTTATATATTCTTATTTTTAATTATTTATTTTCAGCATTTTTATTGTTGTTATTATTATAAAACTGTGCGTCCAAGTCATACTTGGGTTCAAGAGACTCTATCGGTCATTTTCTTGCTTTTGTTTATTTCTCTTGCATTGACTTAGTCTTGTGACCGCCCATTGATGATGAGATATTGGTATATCTCATACGGCCTTGACACTTGCTTTATCACGTGTTGTGCATGTAGGATACGTACCCGCATAGTCGGTTGGCCACCGATACATACGAAGCGTGCGACGGATAGGAGTAAATGCTAATAGAATTGCATACTAGAAGACTTGACGGTTACTAGAGGTTCTTATTGGTCATAGAGATGACAATACTAGGCATTGGGTGGGGAGAACAATACCCGACGTATGGGCTTCTATTACACTTTTCCTTGTAACCCGGAAGCTCCACTGGAGATATGGGTATGATTATCCACTCAGGTTGGCCACTGACGTTCTTGAACGCTATGCGGTTGGTCACTGGTGCCAAGAGGGGACTATACTGGATCCTATTATCAGGCAGGGCTCATGCGTCGAAGGATTCTATCTCAACTGCATATTCACAGTAGAATGGTCAGGAACCCTATTGCATGCATACTCTTTCTTTATTATTATATATCACAGTTTATATGGCATGGTATTTTCTTGTATCTTGTTACGTCCCGCTGAGGACATGGTTATCTCTCTAGGGTTAGACGAGTTCTCGCAGGAGTACGGAGCGGCTCTGGATCCATCCTACATCGATTACGAGGCATCTCCTGCTGATTTCTAGATTATTGATTCCTTGAGACATTTTAGTGGATATTTTTACATCTCTTTTCTTTATATTTTATGAAGGTTGGAGTCCGATCATTGTGACTATTTTTTATAGCTGTTTGGAATGGGTATGTCCACCCGACTATATCTTTGATACATTATTATTGGACTCTTATATCTTTCTGTGTTGAGCTGTGATGGGATTAGATTATTATATTATTCTGGCCTGTGATTATTTTATATACAGTTTATATATGTATGCGAGGATTCCATATATTGGAGTATTCTTCATATATGTGCAGCTGGCATGTTCACGTACTTGGTCCTATGTATTTTTTGACTGGAGCATTACAAAGGCACGTGTTGTCTTAGATTTCTTTGCGTTACCCCTAGAAGGTGCGTAACGTTCAGAATCCAACATAGCCTTACCCGATGGGTAGGCGATTCTGTCAAAGATAGAGGTCCTCGGCTGTGCAACTTCCTCCTTCCGCAGGTGGGTCATTGCACGCTTCTTCCGGGGTTGTGCCTTCGTCAGGCCCGCCATAGAGGAGCCGTACTCCTTGCTGTAACACCCCAGTCCCAAAATACTTAGGACTGAGTACGTAGACATGCCAGCTGCATACATACGAACTATACTCCATTGTATGGAATCCTCGTATGTATACATAAGCTGTAAACTGCAGTAAACCATGACACTAAATCTCATCCACAACAATATAAGAATCATATATATAAATCACTATGGATTGTTATTTGGTACAAGACGTTGGGCGGAGACAAATCTACTACCAACTATGGAAAGAGAAGAAATGCATAATAAAGGAATTTATCGAGCGATGCGAAGACGATCCAAGTGCAATCATCTCGAAGGAAGAGAGTATAGTATGGCCTTGGCTAGAGCACCTGCGAAACATCACAAAAGCACACCCCTGGAGAGATCACCAGGTCCTCGGAGGGATGTAACAAGATACAAGAAACAACATGCCATATAAACTGAATATAAAGTATGCCATAAAGTCACAAGTAAAAGTAAAGTGTCCCAACCATAACACGGCCCAATATCCCATCATCGAAATAGTGGACTACCCCTACAACCAAATAAGGGCAAGGGGTAGCACACTATTCTGCAATGTGACATTGTCCCATGCTATGACTAGAACGAAGTGTGACATGACATTGGCTAAGGTCTCCTAACCTTTCTAATATGCAATTTAGAAGACATCTCGACGTATGGGCAAGTGTAGGCTGACTCCCCCAAGACTAACTCACAACTCATGACACACACGTTAAGTACCAATAATGTCAGCCGACATAACTCGAGGCTAGAGGCCCACGTGACCCATCAGTCCACATAGCTCGAGGGTAGTGACCGTCGCGACACGACTACCGTAGTACACAGTTACTACGGCTTTTCGAGTGGGGAGCCCATACATCTAACTATCTTCTCCCTCCCGAAGGTTACTGACAGAAGGTCGTCCACTAAGACTAGGTCCATATGCATATTAAACAACAAGAAGGAAAAGTAATTGAAAGCAAAATAAAGTAAACAATAAACAGCAAGTCATGGATCCAACTGAAAATAAATAGACGATAAATATGCAATAACTAAATAAAGAAGATGCAACTAATTATAAGCAGTAAATAAGGCAAGGTATCTTGTCTGGTGTTGGTGCGGTCTTCTGACATGTCCCAACTGGTCCAATAGCCATGCATGTCTTGTTAGGGTTCGAAGTCATGAGGAAGTAGAAAAAAGGATCAGTTACGATAAATGGTGATAATCGAAGGAGAACTTTGGAGTTAGTTATGATTAGTGACGATCAACTTGATTGTCAATGGAAATTCACGGTCACTCGTACTTACCTTTAAGAAAAAAAATTATTTGGAATTAGTTGTTATTAGTAAATAAATTTTAGAAAATACTTTTAAAAAATCAACAATTGTTTTGGGACTAAAATCTAGGTTTGTGAAAAATGTGTTTCCTAGGCTGTACTGTATTTGGTCCAAAATATTTTAGAAAAAGTACTTTAAATATGTATAATTAATTTAGGGTTTGGAATCTAATCCTTGTTAATTTAAAATTAGGTCAAAAGCTCTATAGGAATACCTACATAGTTGTATCCTTGAAATACTAATAGAAATATATATATTTTGTTTCCAAAAAAAAAACTACTAATAATAACAAACTCTTTTTACAATAATAATATAGAATACTTAATAATAATATCTATATATATATATATATATATATATATACAATATATACTTACATACATAATGTATAGTACTATATTTAATAATATAGCAATTTTGGCAAATACTACTAATAATAATTAATCACCTATGTACTGCAACTATCATTACTTTTTACTGTAAAAATAAAAAAGTAAAAATGGCACTGTCTATCCCGTTTTCTTTTGCCATGAAGTCAATTCAGTTGATTAGCATAAAACAAAACGAGGAAGGAATTTAAGTGAGGAGGAAGAAGTGGGTTTACCAACGTGAAGGGCTAGATTAGAGATAGACGACCGAGATGGCCACCATCGAAGGAGGTGTACGGCCAAGGCCGGGGGTGAACGCCGGCACTGGAATTGGACGTCGGCCGTCCGGCGGAGGCGGATCTGGCTCGCGAATACGATCGACGGAGAGAGGGAAGATCCCCTGCGGTGTGCGCTCAACTGCGGCAGACGTGATGGCTTAGGAGTGCGGTGCTGAAACGTATGCGTATGGCAGAAGTACTGCTCATGCGGGCTGGCACAGGCTTCTCGCCGGTGGCTGCCATCGCGGCGGAGGCAAGTAAGGGTTCCTTCCCCCTTCAACTTTCATTTGCTGCTGCGGTCGCCGGTTGATGGGGTCGCTGGCGGCGAGGGTTTCGGTGGTGGTGGTGACGGTGATGGTAGGGGTGAAGTCAGTGGTGACGATGGCAGTGGCAGTGCTGCCATAGGTAGTGGTTGTGAGACTGGCAATGGTATTTTGGCGACGGTCGGATGTGCGGCCGTGGAGGCAGGAGGCTGAATCGGGTTGGTTGCTGGTGGTGAAGGTGGTTTTGGTGATGATGACAAAGATTGTGGTGGTTTACTGCCATTGGGGTGGCCGGGAGCGATATGTCGGGATAGACATGGACGGGCTGATGGTGGTGTGTGGGGGTTGAATTTGGAGTCGGGGTGCTGGCGATGATATGATGGTGGTGGCTATTGATTTAGGAGAGGCCAGCGCAGACCAGTAACGGGTCTGGGCCTAAGGTGGTGTCGTCCTGTCGGGGCTATCCGATACAACGTGGATAACTGTAATAAATACTAGAATAAGACTTTGTGGACGCAGACACAGACACGAGGCACAATTGTGGTAGAAATTTGGAGTTATGAATTTGTGGAGAACAATGATAGAGCTCCCCTTTATATACGGTTGAGGAATCCTTGTTGATAAGGATTATGATTTATTTACATCCAAATAGATAATATCACTTTTAATTAAACCATTTTAAAACAAATTCTTTAATCTAGATAATATTTATCTTTATTTCAAACTATTTAAATCCAAATTAGAAAAATCAAATCCCGTTTAAAATTGTCGTGTCTATTAAATACTTAAATCAATCATATTCCAAATTAACTTTTATAAACAATAAATATTTATTAATAATTAATTTAGAAATTCACTATAAATATTTAGATATTTTGAAATACATTTTTATAAATAGATAAAACAATTATAATTAGTTTTTGAAAAAAAACAAAGTGGAAATGAAATTCACTCGTACACAAATAGTATATTTACATAAAATAATAGTTTTCTAATTTACTACTTATATTTGTACCATAAAATAAAATAGCCCTATTTATAAATAAATATACAAAATAAAGTTTGGCAATCTCGACGCGGCGTAATAAATAAAAATATTTATTTTTTCTATTTTAAAATATACTTTGCATATACGTCTTCGCATGCAACATACAAATACGAAACACAAAAATTATTACAAAAAATTTATTTTAAAAAAAATGTAGTAGAAATTTAGGGAGTTTACATCCTTCCCAACTTACAAAAATTTCTTCCTCGATATTAAGAAATAATTAGGGTAGGTAGAGTTGAGGAAATAGAAAGAGTTTATCGATAAGGAAACACAATTAAAGCATCGGAGAAGGAAAAGACGTACAACGAAATAGACAAATTACAAATCGTGATTTAGGTAAAAATCATGGATATGGTTTCGAAGATATCCCACAACAACCCTTCAATATCTAATTCTACGTTCAAACAAATAAATTTTCTATCTCATAATTTATTCACTAACTCAATTTTCTAAATTCAATATTGCCTTTGGATATCGTCATCACCCCCAAAATTTGTGTTTTAACATAATTGGCAATACACTTCTACATTTCACCTTGCATCTAGTTTATTATTTCTCCTCAAATTTGTATTCCAAATTCCTTATATATATATATATATATATATATATATATATATATATATATATATATATATATATATATATATATATATAGGTTAGTAAGGTTAGTAAGGTTACATTTCCAAATTTGTATTCCAAATTCCTCAAATTTGTATTTCTCCTCAAATTTGTATTCCAATATATATATATATATATATATATATATATATATATATATATATATATATATATATATAGGTTAGTAAGGTTACATTTCCGACCTATATATATATATTTTATAGTCATAGCACGAAATGTAAAGGTTAGTAAGGTTAAAAATCAAGGAGGAAAAATGGTTCCTTGAGAATAAATAGTCTTATAGGTCGGTGTTATGGTCAAGAGTACGAATCTAATCATCCTAAATTTCAAAAGATTAGACGGTCATGAGATTAGATTTAGTGTCAAAGGAAGGACGAGTAACTCAAGCCAAGGTTACAGTCACATGACTTGGTCGATGGTTAGCTATACTCATGTATATACAACTATCATGGTCATAAGTGGCTTCACAAACTATGTGGAATACTTTGTGTCTATCTAACCTCGAGTGGGAGATGTGAGCGTATGCAAATACGGAGTTCAAAGGCATTTCAATAGTTTAAAAAGGGAGTTCACAGCTGCAGATGTAGAATAATCATGTGAAGAACGAACCAAAGTGCACTATGGTTGAGCAGACCATAATACGTCCGTTCTGATTAGACAATGTATTTGTGGGCGCCGATAATAAAACATGTCCTGAACAAGTTTGATAAAAGAGTAAGCTTGCAAACTAGGCTATAATAGCAACATTAGTTAAGGTAGTCAAAAATATAGGTAATGATGAAAGAGAATATAAATAGTTCAAGTTCCTTAAAATCTAAGTCTTGTCTGGGGTTCACGTCTATACAGTAGTCCTACCGTCTACTTTGGTTAAAGCCTTGGTTAAGGTTAAAGGGAATGTTAGGTCTGGAAGCAATCTGCCCAACTTATAAGAGTTCAACTAGTAGTATAATAGAACTAATGGGGCATACAAGTCATCTTCCTAACCTTTATTAAGCACGAAAGAAAAGATAGGATTACGGTAGAAAGAGGTTAAGCAAGATGAAATTCAAGGTAGTTCAGCGAGACTTCGAAAATAGAATAAGTGAAGGGGGCCAAGTATGTGGATGAGATCCTAGACTCTAATCCTATATGCAGGCTCACATCGGTACAGTAACGTAACCGAAGTGATAAACTCGACCTGCATGGGCCACCACAAAAGCATGTAACGCCCAGTCCCAAAATACTTAGGACTGAGTACGTAGACATGCCAGTTGCATACATACGAAGTATACTCCAATGTATAGAACACTACTAAAATCTGCTCATATAGCGACGTATATTAGCGACGGATGCTTGTGGCGTCGCCAAACATTGAATATAGCGACGCCACGAAGGAAACGTCGTAAAACGTCGCTGACTAGCGACGTTCTGCGACAGAAGACTAAAAACGTCGCTGAATAGCGACGTTTTGTGACGTAACTTACTTAACGTCGCCATTTTGGCGACGTTTAGCGACGGCTAATAAGGACGTCGCTAACTCTTTTATAATTAGGGCAGAGAGTTCAGTCGAACGAAAATTTTCGAACGAAAATTTTTTTCCCCCCTCGACCCGATTTCCTCCTCCGGCGAATCCCTCCCCCCCCCCCCCCCCGACGACTCCACCGTCCCCCCTCCCCCCCGACGAGTCCCCTCCTCTCCCCGACGACTTCCCCCCTTCTCCACCGGCGAATCCCTCTCCCCGACGACTTCCCCCCTTCTCCACCGGCGAATCCCTCTCCCCGACGACCCCCCCTCCCGTCGAGCTCCTCCTCCTCGAGCTCAGGTAAACCCTAAGCTCCCCCTCCTCCTCCTCCTCCTCCTCCTCTCCCACGGACACACACACACACGGACACACACACGAACACACACACGGACACACGTACACACACAGACACACGTACACACACAGACACATGGTTTTGTTAGATAGATCTGAGTTTTGTTCAGTCTTTAAGCCTTTTTAATGCATTTGTTTAGTTCCTCCTTGATCATTCATGTAAACCTTCATAGATGACCACTTCCCCTGTGTGCAGCTGCATACATACATCCCCATTTTGTGTTGCACTCTCTATTTTGTGCTGCTTTGCCTTGGCTTGGGCTTTGCTTAGCATCTACAACCCCCCTTGCAGCAGCAAGCAGGCAGCAGAAGAGTAGCAGCAACCAGTAGCAGTAGGCATGACCATTTCAAAGGTTGGGTTCATATCCTCCATCAGTCCATTTTACCCATGTATCAGCCCACATCATTATGTACTGTCCTGCACTTTATTTGCCCATGAATTCCTTCACTGCATACATTTTCTTCTGCCCAGTGTATCTCAGCCAGCCTTGAATACCCCTACCTTGGTCCTAGTACCTCCCTTGGTCCAACTGCAGCAGTGTGTAATATGTTGGGTGCCTATGTGGTCTGCATTAGAAATATACTGTGGTCTATGAGTTGAGGGTTAAAGTTAAGGTAATACTCCATGGGTGACCCTATAATCTATAGTATACATATGTATTGGGTTGTTGTTCTTGAGCTAATGTATGGGTAGATATTTAGGACTAAGAGTTTTCAGACTACATAGATGTGAGAGTTATATTGCATAATATGTTATCTATATGTTATTGGATATATATAGGCTATTATGGTTACATGAGGATGTGAGTTATAGGTTAGAGGTTGAATTGGGGCTGAGTTAGCCTTGAAGTCATGGGTTGAGAGTTGAGAGGTTGGAGTATGGAGTTAGGAGTGAATGTGAGGGATAAGTTTATATGTAAGGTATGAATTATATATATATATATGATGTTTTGAATACATGTGATTGGTAGTCCAAGTTATTATAGGATTTTGGTTTATAGCTTGTATATAGGCTCTTGTATATATAGTTTACCCAATTAGGATTGTTTCTAGGGTAACATATAAGGCTATGTTGGTTAGGCCTAATTAGACTTTAGTTGACTAGCCCAAGACCTAGAATGCCTTGGTATTGAACCTAATAGGCTATGTTTGACCAATAGTTGACTTTAGTCTAGATGAGGCTAACCTAGACTAGTTTGACCTTGTTTGACCAAACTAGACTAAGGTTGACCTAGTTTGACTGTTAGAGTTGACTAGAGTTGACCAAGTTTGACTTTGACCTAGATTGACCTAGAAATCATATAGATTGCATTGTATCCTTCATTTCTCTTGTATTTTGCATATCATGACCTGTATTGCTCTATTTAGGACTTTGTGGCTCAGATTCAGACACCTGATATTTATCCGTCTTAGAGCCTTGGTTTGGGATACCAAGTTGGGGTTAGAAATAGGATACTAGTTAGCTATTGGTATGTGTAGATATATATTAGATAGATAGTTGGATGGATAGGTGGATAGATGGATGGGGAGTAGAAGGTGAGCTGCTGCCCCCATTCCAGCAACAGCAGCAGCAAGAACAGCTGTTGTAGCAGCAGTTTACATCAGCAGTAGCACCCCCATGGCCCCCCACTTGTAGTGATTAGCACTAATGGGGGCAGGAGAGGTAATTATAGGAGTAATTAGATCTAGATCTAATTAGCACTTGGCTACAAGGCATATTCCAAGAATATTCTAGAGAATATTCCAAGTCTATTCTAAGGAATATAGCGACTCCTATCGTTTGAATTAACCACATCTTGGCTATTTGTTAAATAGATCGACCCTGAGCTCCCATGTTCAGTCGTGCCTTCAACATCATGTTCAAATGAAGGTGACAAGCAGATGACTATAAAAAAATATGTCGTATTGAGCTTCATAAAGAAATGCAAGATTACTACATAGGAGGAAAGGTTTGGTAGGATTACGTCAAAGCACACGGCTTAGAAAATTATGACATATTTGTCTTCCGACACCGTGGTAACATGGTTGTCACATTAAGGGCCTTTGAGGAGGTGGCATGTTGTGAACAAATATATCCTTAGTTCTCCTACGTAATGTTAAAGTAAATCCGTAGAAGAACTATAAGGATATATTTTTTCACAACATGTCACCTTGTCAAAGACCCTTAATGTACCAACCATGTTACTACGGTGTCGGAAGACAAATATGTCATAATTTTCTAAGCCGTGTGCTTTGACGTAATCCTACCAAACCTTTTCTCCTATGTAGTAATCTTGCATTTCTTTATGAAGCTCAATACGGCATATTTTTCTATAGTCAGCTGCTTGTCACCTTCATTTGAACATGATGTTGAAGGCACGACTGAACATGGGAGCTCATGGTCGATCTATTTAACAAATAGCCAAGATGTGGTTATTTCACAGAAGCCATGAATTACCGGGAAAGCTGATGTCGCGGTCTAGTCACAAAACGTCGCTGTTTTGTTTAACTCAGCGACATTTTGCGACTCCACATTAGGGACGTGATTATCAGTATGTGTCAGATCTTAGTATTCCTAAGTAAGAGTGGGTATATGTGAGTGAGTATCATTAGAGTGTTAGAGAGTTAGTTCAGTCCTAGTACCTAGAGTATATAGAGTATCTTAGAAATATAGGTATGATTGGTACAGTGTTTTGAGCCATTCTTTAGAAATTAAATTTACTTATGCCAAGCCTTTTGGGCCTATCAGAGTTATAGATTTTTTTCGGAAATCTAGTATAACGCTGATTGCCTCAAAAGGCTTGTATAAGTAAGAGTGTATAGAGTACCTTTTGGGCCTATAAGAGTTACTTCACTCAGTTTGTCAAGACAAGTAAACTTTTTAAATGTTGACGGTATATACCGTCAACATTTGGTTTTGCCTTGTAGCTACAGGCAGTTGCCTGCATTTTGCCTTATAACTTGGCCTATGGCCTGTGCTTAAGCAGTGTGGACTTCCAGGTTAGGGTGTTAGTTCATGATTAGCATTATTTAGATATTAGTTTCAGTTAAAGGGTTAGTTAAGATTAGGATATTAGTTTATGTTAGAAGGAATATGAGAGTTAGTAGATGTTAAAGTAGGATATTAATTTATTAGTTAGGATAGATAGTTTGAGTTAGGATACTGCTCAAGCACAGGCCAAAGGGTCGATATTGGGTATTAATTTAAAAAGTTTTACTTGTCTTGACAAACTGAGTTAAGTAACTCTTGTAGACCCAAAGGGTCGATATTGGACAGTTGGTGTCGTGTACTCCTACAAGTACAATTATACCTCACCAATAATCTCAGTTTTCTCTAAACTGTCGCTCTCTACTGACCTCTATCTAAATTGCGCACCCATATCTAAACTGCCTTAATATTCATTCACTGACTGCAATGTGCATCTATCTATCTTACAGAATTATCCTCAATTGGATATGGATATGAATTACTACTTACGAAATAAACTGCCTTAATATTCATTCATTTTACTAGATTGTTGATCGAGTTGACCAATAGTTGACTTTGACCTTGATTGGCCTAGGAATCATATAGAATTGCATGTATACTTCTTTTATTTTATATTGACTTCCATGATATGACAGCTCCTCAAAAAAAAGAATCCTCTACTAGACATCGCACTCTCCTTTTCAGAACATCAACTAGTATTACTACCTTGATGTATATATAAAGTATGCATGTATAATAGTAGGTAATGATATGCAAAACTGAAAAGATAAATGCAATGCATGAATGAATGGATGAAAAGATAAATGCAATCCATCGGAAAAGCTTTGACACTTGCATATCATTCACTACCTTGATGTATCTATCTTACAGAATTATGGAGCTGAATTACTATCTGCGGAATCGTACTTGGATGTACAACCGTCATCCTGATGACATGTGCGGTGTGCGGGATGAATTCATAGAGGGTGTACACCAGTTCCTGCAGTTTGCCAAGGCGTTCCCTCAGTACATGGACGGTACCAAAATTAAGTGTCCGTGTGTGAGATGTCGTAACTTTAAATATCATCCAGAAGTGGATGTCACGTATCATTTGTACTCGAAGGGTTTCACGCCGAATTACTATCAGTGGAGCGAGCACGGAGAACTTGTGTCTTTAGCATCGGAGTACGAGCCTTATGTTGATGTCCACAACAACGCTCCTTACGACGATGGGTTGGTGAACATGGTTTTTGACGCGGCCGGGCCTAGTTTCGATCCGGATGATCATGATGCACCTGAGGAGGCACCGAACCCCGATGCTGCACAGTTCATGGAGTTGCTGGAGAATGCAAGGACTCCATTATATCCTGGTTGTGAGGATCATTCACCGTTGGAGGTGGTTACAAGATTGTTGAGCATCAAGTCCGATTTTAACATGTCGCAAGATTGCTACAACCGTATTATGGAGTTGCTTATAGAAATATTGCCTGAGGGTGCGAAGTTGCCTAAAGACTTTTACCGGTCTAAGAGGATGGTTAGATCGCTCTGGATGGGATATGAAAAAATCGATGCCTGTCGCAACGGGTGCATGTTGTACTACAAAGACGACAAGGATGAAGACGCCTGCAGATTTTGTGGTGTCGATCGCTACAAGGCCTGTGGTAGAGGAAAGTCTGTCGGTACCAGGAAGCCTACCTCTTCGATGCACTACTTGCCGTTGACGCCGCGTTTGCAGCGATTGTTTATGGTGAAGGAAACTGCAGAAA
The DNA here is from genome assembly GCA_029216955.1 of Iris pallida. Lineage (NCBI taxonomy): Eukaryota > Viridiplantae > Streptophyta > Magnoliopsida > Asparagales > Iridaceae > Iris > Iris pallida. Next base: position 55,064 of record JANAVB010015819.1, read on the forward strand.
ACATGAGTTGGCATAAGCGGGAACATACCGAAGGAGTGTTGGATCACCCATCTGATGGAGAAGCATGGAAGCACTTTGATCGAGAGTATCCAGATTTTGCTTCTGATCCGCGTAATGTTAGATTGGGTCTCTGCTCTGACGGTTTTACCCCATTCGGACTTTCAGGATCCCAGTATTCGTGTTGGCCTGTGATCGTCACCCCGTATAATCTACCGCCTTGGATGTGCATGAAGACTCCATATATGTTCCTCACCGTTATTATCCCAGGTCCGAACAATCCGAAAAGGAACATTGATGTTTATTTACAACCATTGATTGATGAGTTGAATCAGCTGTGGGAAGTAGGTTCCAACACGTACGATGTATCTAGAAAACAAAATTTCCAGATGCGGGCAGCACTTATGTGGACCATCAACGACTTTCCGGCCTATGGAATGTTATCTGGATGGAGCACGCATGGTCGTCTTTCATGTCCGTGTTGCATGGATGACACTAAGGCTTTCCGTTTGAAACACGGAGGCAAACCGTGCTTCTTCGATTGTCATCGACGATTCCTGCCGAAGGATCATCCGTACCGGAGGAACAAGAATGCTTTTCGTGCTGGCGTTGTGGAGAAGGGTGATCCACCGACAAGGTGGTGCGGAGCCACGATATGGGAGGAGGTTAGAGATTTACCAAGTGCTATTGAGCAGCCTGCTACGGGCTACAAGTGTGACGGATTTGGTCGCACTCATAACTGGACGAAGAGGAGTATATTCTGGGATCTGCCATACTGGAGCACCAATCTGATTAGACATAACCTTGATGTCATGCATATTGAGAAGAATGTGTTTGACAACATAATTAATACTGTAATGGACGTAAAGGGGAAGACGAAAGACAATCCTAAGGCTAGATTGGACTTGAAAGAAATATGTAGACGTCCTGCATTGCATTTGATAGAGGACGGGAATGGAAAGTTGAAGCAGCCTAAGGCAATTTTCTCACTGGAGAAGGAGGATAAAGTGAGGCTTTGTAGGTGGATTCAAGGTCTGAAATTTCCAGATGGGTATGTTTCAAACTTGAGAAGATGCGTCGACCTCAAGGAGAACAAACTGACAGGTATGAAGAGCCATGATTGTCACGTATTCATGGAGCGGTTAATTCCGATTGCATTTCGGGAATTCTTACCGCAGGCAGTTTGGGATCCATTGACGGAGCTTAGCATATTCTTCAGGGACCTTTGTTCTAAGAAATTGCTCGTTGATCGTCTAGAAAAGCAAGAGAAGGACATTGCGGTAACACTGTGCAAGCTAGAGAGGGTGTTTCCTCCTGGATTCTTCGACTCTATGGAGCATTTGCCGATTCATCTTTCCTACGAGGCACGTGTTGGTGGACCCGTCGAATATCGATGGATGTACCCGTTCGAGCGACATTTGAATCACCTAAAAAGAAAGGTAAAAAATAAGGCTCGGGTCGAGGGTTCTATTTGTGAAGCCTATATTCTCGAGGAGATTACAAATTTCTGCTCCTCCTATTTCAAACCTCATGTTGCTACGAATAGAACGAGGGCTCCGAGAAACGACGACGGATATCAAGAATTTAATGATGGAATACTGAAAGTATTCAATGCGTCCGGAAAGCCTTCGGGAAAAATGAAGAAGAGATATTTGAATGACGAAGAGCTAAGGGCTGCTCAGTTGTATGTATTACTCAATTGCGACGAGGATGAAGTGGAGAAGCTAGAAGGGTAAGTAAGGAATGATGAGTTTACGTCATCTCAATGTAATAGTATAAGCTAATATTATTGTACTAATCGTTCTAATGCTTCGTTATTTTCCAGCACATATAATGATGAGTTGAGGCTGGTTAGACCCTACCTAACAGACGAAGCATTAGAACAAGAAATGAGACGTCATTTTCCTTCTTGGTTGAGCGAATATGTAAGCAGTTCGGTAATATTTACTGGCCTCTTCTAATGCAACTGCGCAATAAATAACTTATTATCTCTTCTTTGATATTCAGGTCGATCGTCTAATTTCACCCGAGATTGAATTAATTAGAACTCTTGCCAAGGGACCAATTACTTTTGTTAAAACATGGCCAAGTTATTGTGTCAATGGCTTTCGGTTCAAGTCGACAAATGCTCCGATCAGAGACAGCTTCCTGGATCTTGATTCCACGAAGAACAGTTGTTTGTGTATCAAGTCTTCGAACTACAAAGACGTCGATCCAGGAAATGATTTCTTTGGCATCTTGCGAGAGATTGTGGAGTTGTCATATAATTATGGCAGAGAACCTGCAAATATCGTGTTGTTCAAGTGTGAATGGTTCGATCCGATTGAAAATCAAGGCTGGAAAATTGACAAGCATGGTCTTGTGGATATAAACTACAAGCGTAGATATCAAGGCTACGAACCGTTTGTCCTAGCAACTCAGGCTCAGCTCGTGTATTTTACAGCTTATCCGAGACGGGGAGCAACGAAGTCTGACTGGTGGGCAGTATGCAAGACTAAAGCTAGAGATACTTTTGATGTTGATGAAAAAGCTTACCAGGAGGACGAGCTACCTCCTGTAACCAATATTGTCGATGTGGACTCCACGGAAGTTACGCATTACACGACACATAATGTAGAAGATGTAGAATTATCCGAAGAGGAAGGCGAAGCCGACGAAGGTGAAGACGAAAGTGAAGATGAGGAGGAAGAGGAAGATGAGGTCGAGGAAGACGAACAAGATGATTATTCTGAAGATGATTGAGAGAGATATTATCTGGACTTAGATGTTTATTGTAGAATGTATCATCATATGTTACCTTGGTTATTATCTTTGTTGTACTGTCATATTTCTAGTCTCTATTATTTGTTGTACTGTCATATTTCTAGTCTCTATTATTTGTTGTACTGTCATATTTCTAGTCTCTATTATATCTTGTACTATCATATGCTGTTATCAGGTATGGCAGGTCGTCGCGGACATTTGCGAGGGCCACGAGGAGGTCGGGATCATCCGGTACTTCCTACAGGTACTGCTAGGGGACGGAGTTTGCCTTCGGTACCTCCTATTGGTACCGGCTCTGGATCCTCGTCGCCGATTACTCCTCCATATCGGACAGTAGCTGGGCCGGTTGGGACGACGTCACGTGGCATATCTCCTGGGACGAGTAGTTCCAGACCTGTTGAGAGGGCTCCCCCGTCTAGCGTTCCTGATGTTGATACGACGATGGAGACGGATGAGCAGATGGCCGAGGAGGATGCGCCGACGGCCGACCAGCATCATGAAGATGATGCGTGCGCACCTCCGGAGGAGGGGAGGACGGAGATCTGGGCCGACGGTACAAAGTAGGTATTTTGGTTTATTATTATTTTTCTTCTGTTTTTATCATAAATTAACTTTTTTCATGAATATAATATGTATGTATAGATATCGTCCTTCAGGGGTACAGAGACGCCTAGGCGATATGCTGAGGCATAATTATGGTGGTCCCTGGATTAACTACTCTGATGCTCCAGACGAAAGGAAGAACTTCTGGTTTACGCGCTTCAAGGTTAAAATAGATTTGTTTTTAACATGAATCATTTAATTTATGCATATTATATATAACTAATAAATATTTGGTTTCGTACTGTTCTAGGATATGTTTTACTATCCGCCGCACCGGGCCGAGCAGATCGAGGGGATGTTTCCTTCCGTCGCTGCCAAGCTGATCCGCGACTCTATCAACGATCAGAAGGATCGTGATCGTGCCGGAAAGCCGATCCAAGGTTGGATCACCCCTGATCAATGGAATGCGATGAAGGCTCGATTCGAGGAGCCAAAGTACAAGGAGAAGTCGGAGAAGGCCAAGGCGGCTAGGCAACATGCCTCGAAGTGGTGCGGTGGGTCGATTCCGATGACGGAACATTTCCGTCGTCTGGTATGTCTTTCTCTTTTAGAAATATTATTTTAATGCAAATCCGATAAATTATTACTAAGATAATATATTTAATTACAGGTAAGGAAGGTCGGTAACGCCGACATGGTGACCGTCTTCCTGGCCACCCATCGGAAGGGCGGAGTCCTTATTGACGAGAGGGCCGAGCAGACCTATGTAAGTATTACAATACGTTATCTTAATTTAATACTTCGTGTCCATTTTAATATAACTTAGTAAATATGATGCAAATAAATATTCATGAAGTTAGTAAAAATAAGTACATTAATTATAAATTAGAAATCATAGAGTACTATCCATACTTTCTAGGCCGAGTATAAGAGGCTGCGGGAACGGGCGGCTGCTAGTGCACCTGATGCAGGAGAGGCCGGTACTTCCTCGCAGCCCACTCAAGCTCCGTCGGAGGACGAGCTGTGGATGACCGCCGCTGGTGGCCTCCGTAGGGGTACGTACTACGGTACGGGATCCTATGGCGCCCTAGTTGCGACCCAGTCCTCTAGGACATCTCCTGCTAGTGTGCATGGTCCACAGCCGTCCCAGGAGTCTGCCCGAGTCCACCAGATGATGGAGTCTCTCCGTGACGACCTGCTACGACGGATCGAGCAGCAGTCTCAGCATCCTACGGACGATCCTGCGCTGCTAGCACGATTGGATGCGCTCGACCGCGGCATTATAGACCTCAGGGAGACGACTGAGAGGACAGAGCGCGCCGTTGGAGGGTTAGAGCGCACGGTGACGGAGTTGCAGACAGGACAGGTGACCATGGCCGAGACGGTGAGAAAGGCGCAGGATTCGATGGTCCAGAGCACTGGTAGAATGTTATCTATCATGGATTCATACAACCAGCGACTTACAGCGTTGGAGCATGCTGGTACTCTGGGTGCGCCTTCATCGTCGTCGACTCCGCCGCCTCCACCGCCTTCTTCTTCGACACCGACTCCACCGACGTCACAGCCTGGCGCTCCATCTGTATCGATTTCACTTGCGGAGTATGAGGAGTTTTTACGCCTTCGTCGCGGCGGTGCCCCTCCTGCACCAGATCACTAGTAGTCCTAGTTAGGACTTTTATTTGTGTTTGTATCATCTTATGTTTGTGACTTATGATTGGATGTTTGTATTGGATGTTAGTTGTGTATTGGATGTTTGTGACTTATGATTGGATATTTGTGACTTATGATTGGATGTTTGTATTGGATGTTTGTATTGGAATTGTGAGTGGGGGTTTCAATGCGCTGTGATTTGGAATTGTGAGTGGGGATTTGAATGTGTACCTATATGTGTTTTATAGAATTGTGAGTGGTAATATAGAATCTGTGTTTTATTTTTTTTTATTTTTTTTACAACTTTAGCGACGTTTAGCGACGCTTACTGACGTTTAGCGACTTCGTTTTCCGACGTTTACCGACGACAAGCTGCAAATAATATATGTTTGCGACGTTTTACCGACATTTACCGACGACTAACTGCAAAAAAGTACAGCTCTCCGACGTATTTGCCGACGTTTACCGACACTAGCTGCAAAAATGTACAGGACCATTACCGACGTCTAGCGACAAAACTCACGTCGCTATATTACCGACGAAACGACGCTAGACGTCGGTAACTATTCCAGGTTTTACCGACGTGTGGCGACTACATATACGTCGCTAATATACCGACGGAACGACGATAAACGTCGATAACTCACCGACGTACTCGTACGTCGCTGAATGTCGGTAATTGCGACGTTCAGCGACGTTTTCGTGATCACCGACTAAGGAAACGGCGACAAAAGCTAAACGTCGGTAAATACGTCGGTGATACAGATTAGCGACGGAATTTCCTATTTTTCCGACGTTTTTGGGCGTCGCTAAAACCACTTATTTTGGTAGTGGAAGTAAACCCCCTTATGTTTGAAAAAAAAAGTTATTTATTAATTACCATTTAAGAAAAAAATGGTTTTATATATTAATTACTTAGTATTTTGAAATTTATGGTGATTATGATTTTCTATTATATAATGAATTTAATACTAATATTTTTATAGGTAAAAAAAAGGGGTTATTATATTTTTCTATGAGTATTAGATTGTTGGAAAGGTTTGGTTTTAGAAAGAAAATCTTATAAAATATATTGTTATTATAAATTGTTTTTTATCTGAATTTAGAAATGGATACTAAAGATATGATTTATATACAAATATTTTTATAATTAATATTCTATATATAACATGTGAGTGGAGACATTTTTACATAAATGGTAATTAGTTATTTAGGTTTATTATTTTTCCTTTAAAATTATAAATTATTTTTATATTGCATTTATTATATCTAATTATAATTTGGAAATATATTTTTTCCAAACTTATGACTAACTTCACTAAAATACCTTTCATATTTTTTTAGTTTTTATTTGAGCTTATTGTCATTTATTTTTATTTATTTTTTAAAAAAAATGGGTATTAAGAATTAAGGCTTATTAAGTTTATATATATATATATATATATATATATATATATATATATATATATATATCTAGTAAAAGGGTAAAAAGAAGAAGAAAATGAACAGCAGCTACTGTTCCCCACAAGTGGGAACAGTAACCACCCACGCCCAAACAACAGAATCGATGTTTACAATTCTTCCTTTCCTTGTTTTCTTCCCTTCTCTCGAATTTGAATCACTAACAAAATCCAATCAAATATAAATCCTATGGATTCTCTATCAAATTCACTTTGGATAAAATTAAATATAACCAAATCCTCTTGTGACAGAAATCACCGAATATATCGACAAAAACCTGTTCGAGATTTGACAGAAACCCGAGTCAAACCTTATTTTTAGAAGGTTGATTCCTATCAGAATAAAAATGATTTTTAAAATCTACTTAAACAAGATTACAGCCAACATAACCAAGTTTAAAAGCTATCAAATAGTTTTTTTTATGCCATGTTTATTTTCCACTATAAATCAGTTCGAAATCCCTGAAAAATAGTTTTTAAAATATTATAATTTTATTAAAACTATGTGATACGGCATGCGCCCCGATAAACTTGGAGACATGGTCGTACATTATACACATCGAAAGGCGCATATGGATATTATCGACGTGTGGGAACTGACGGAACTTGATTTCACTGCCTGTGCGCGACAAAATCAGTACGTATCCGTCGATATACTCCCGTATCGACCATTTGCAAACTTGGCCCTAACTTTTTGTATGTTCGTCGTATCGAGATGAAACATGCGCCATCAGGACGGAATCATTTTTCTGGTCCTGTATGCCAAGTTTGGTCTGATTCTGAGAAGGTCGATCGGAACGCCTATTTGGCGGGCCCGTGACCCGCTCCAACGGGCATGGCCCGTCGGAATCCAACTTTTGACATACGGTTGGGTTCGTCTCCTCAAATCGGATCCGTAGACATGTAGTTTGACGACTTTAGAGACCGTCGATACATGCAAGCGTTTCGGTGCAAAATGGGTCCAACGGCGGATATCGTTTTGATTCGAAACTATGATTTTGCCCATGTTTCAGAATTGGACTTTTGGGCAGGCATTTCCTAGACATATCTTCTATAACAAACATGTTCGTGATGTTTGTTTCAGCATCCGGAGCTCTTTGTGGATTTTGACTTTCGTGCTGACGATTCTGACTGTTGGATTTTGCTACATCTCGCACCAACCTTAGGCAAGATACCTTGCCATTAGCTGTTTATTTTACTTTAGTTCATATTCATGCATTATTTATTATTTATTTTCTGCAAAATAAACTGTGATACATGGCATAAGTAGATAGAATTTTTACTCTTTAGTTTTATTTCCTACTATGTACTATTTTCTTATACATTGAACTTACATTTAAGGGACCACCCTTTGTGTGTTGCATTCATAAGCCTTGACACATTTGTACCATATTGTTGTGAGTCACATATAGAACTCGGACATGCGTGACTGGCTGGCCACTAGTACGTATAAGCCATGCGATATGATTAACTGCTAAAAGAGGTTGCATGCTTAGTTTGACTTAGCGGTTAATAGAGGTTGTATGTGTTGTGGATACAACATAGTACGCATTGGACAGGGAGGACATATCCTTAGAGTATGGGCTACTTTACACATTTCCCTTGTGACCATACGCTCCACCGGAGATGCGGGTTGACGACCCATGATTACTGATGGCCATTGACGTTCTGCGGAACATATGCTCTTATTTATTAGGCCTCTAGTGTCCCAGGGGGGACCATGCCGATCCCATTTTAGCCAGTGCCCATGCGTTGAAGGTTGTTTCTAAAATGCATTCACTTAGACCGGATAGTTACCTTTATCCGTTAGGTATGAGTACTCTTGGTTTGGGTACTTGTATCTGACTGTGGCTTGGAACAATAACTTATCGCAGACTAGTTTGCCACATCTTGTCCTTGTTTGGTTGTAGGTGTGGCTCACTGCTCCGATGAGAAGGTATTAAACCTTGTTGGGGTCCGGATACCATATTGGATTCATGACTTGGAAAGATATTTCATCGTAGGTTAGTGTGCCATCTCCTATCCTTGTTTGGTTGGGGGGATGGTACGCTAATCCAAAAGGTGAGGTATTAGACCATGTTATGATCGGATTGACTTATTGAGCAGTATTTATTTATTTTGTATGGCATAATATTGTGTATCTTCTTACGTCCCTCTGAGAACCTAGTGACCTCTTCAGGTGTGTACTTTCTTATCTTTCCACAGGTATTCTAGCCGAGGTCATGATCTTCTCATTCCCTTCAAAGATGACGTATCTTGGATCTTTCTTTGCTACTCTAGATAAACCATTTCATTTGCCATGTTTTTTTTTTCTTTTAAATTGGTTGTTAGTGGATTTGTCTCCGCCCAACATCTTTTATAAAAGAATAATTCATGAGTTAATTTATATTATTATTCTTTTGATTTTGTGGATAAGATTCAGACCATGGTTTACTGCATTTTACAACATATGTATACATACGAGGATTCTATATATTAGAGTATACTTCGTATGTATGCAGTCGGCATGCCTTCGTACTTAGTCCTAAGTATTTGGGACTGGCGCGTTAAATGGTTTTGTGGTGGCCCACGCAGGTCAAGATAAATTGTTTGGTTACTTTACCATACCAAGCAAGCCTGCGTATAGGATTAGAGTCTAGGATCTCATCCACAAATTTAACCTCCTTTCTCGATTCTTTTTAACTCCCTTGATTTGCATCTTGCTTGATTCCCTCTACCGTTATTCCTTATCCTTCCTTCGTGCTTGATAGAGATTAGAAAATGACTTGTAGGCCTCATTGATCCAATTACACTATTAGTTGAACTCTTATAAGTTGGGTAGAGTGCCTCACAACCTAGTATTTCCTTCGTCCATATGACCCATCATAGAGGATACTACCTGGATTACCTAGATTATAAATCCTTAGAGGACAATACATTATTTTAATGACCAAAGCCTTAGACCAGAAGACCGTAGGACGACTGTATAGGCATGAACCCCGGACAAGACTTAGAACTTAAGAAACATGAATTAGTTGTACTTCCTTTCATCATTATCTCGCGTACTCATACTTTACCATCTTGACCAACACTGCTATTATAGCCTAGTTTTGCAAGCTTACACTCATACCAGCTTATTTCAAGTCATGTTATTTAGGCGCGTCTACTAACATATTGTCTAATCAGAGCCGGTGCATGATGGTCTGATCAATCTAGTGCACTTTGATTCGCTCTTCGATTATTTTACATGGATTGAGATATAGTTAAACTTGTCCTTTAGGATCTCATCCACAACGGTCTTGACAACTCCTTTTCGCAATATTAATTCGTCTTTGAAACCCATAATTACAATTTGATCCCATCTCCTTCGAACTCTTATTGTTTTCGTCATCCATTCGGAAAACAAACGCTCGTAGACACGAAGTATTCTTCTGTGGCCATGAGGGCTATATATACAAAATTGTTTCCATCTATTCGAAAATGGAGAACTATCTCCAACTTGATTCATATCTACCATATCCTATTTATCTAATACGTCGTCTAGTATTCTTTTAAAAATCAAGAGTCGAGGTACAACATCACGACTTTGGAATTTTTTCTAACCTCATTAAACCTCAAACCATGCCTTAGTTCTGTAGAGTATAGATTGTAAGCCCTCTAAATTTTAGGATTTATTAGCACTACTAATCGATTAGGATAAGTTAGTTTCCCTTAGAATAATAAATAGTACCTCATGATCACCCACTTTCTATCTAGATCATTTGGTGACCTTGACTATGACATTGCTATTCGTAGCACGAGACCAGCTATTACCTTCTAACAAATTCCATACACAAGACCTAGAGGAGTCCACCTTCATTTAGGCATATCATGTCCCACTAAAACATGTCCCCTTGTACTCTATTTTTATGATACGACTTTCAGGTCAAAAAGACTAGCTAAAACCCTTACCATAGTATCGATGTACCTTCCGACCTCAATTAGAGATCTAACCTTGACACAAATCTTTCGACCCTATATATGGTTGTGATCTACTCGAAGTCTCCTACGCACATGCCACTAGTGTACCACCCAATGGAGTCCACATGTGCTACTTACACACAAAAGTCACCAAAGGCGTATTTTGGGCTTAAGGAACCTAGTAACCCATCCGACTGACAATTAGCACAACCACTTGAGTTGAACCTATTCTAGGCTACCCTTATCTAGTAGAAATAGTTCAGATTGATTTTAGGATCTTGTCCAGCCCATATAGATTAAAATCCAAACCAAAGGTTGGATCCAACGGAACTAATAAATCAGTGAGTTATAACATTTATTTCTATCCGTATCATCAGATACCCTCTACCGTGACTTTAATATTTGGAGCACAATACTAGCCAATTCCTCCCAACAAATTCACACTCATGTACTGGACCAATCGCTCTATATATATGACATACGTGTCCCACACAAACACACCATCTTGTGCTCCATTTTAACTACACCACATATATGACCCAAATATATTTTTCCTAGAACAAACCACGAGTGCCTATTTTTGTCCCATTTGATTTTTTCCATTCAATATCAACCCATTCTCACCAATAAATTGAATACCCATGATCCTTGCAATATTCAGAACAGCCTACCTTGTAGAATATGCTGCCAGTTTGGATTCCTACCATAACTACCACCTCCTTATTTTCGAGAACCAATTTATGAATTAATACACTCTCTTCGTATTCAGCCTTATTATATTTTATTATTTGTTATATTAAGTTTTATTTTAATTTCGAGGACGAAATTCTTATAAGTTGGGTAGGATGAAAACCCCTTCATTTTTGAAAAGAAAAAAAGTTATTTATTAATTACCATTTATGAAAAAATGGTTTCATATATTAATTTCTTAGTAATTTGAAATTTATGGTGATTATGATTTTCCATTATATAATGAATTTAATACTAATATTTTTATAGGTAAAAAAGGGGGTTATTATATTTTTCTATGAGTATTAGATTGTTGGAAAGGATTGGTTTTAGAAAGAAAACCTTATAAAATATATTGTTATTATAAATTGTTTTTTTTTCTGAATTAAGAAATGGATACTAAAGATATGATTTATATACAAATATTTTTATAACTAATATTCTATATATAACATGTGAGTGGAGACATTTTTACATAAATGGTAATTAGTTATTTAGGTTTATTATTTTGCCTTTGAAATTATAAATTATTTTTACATTGCATTTATTATATCTAATTATAATTTGGAAATATATTTTTTTCCAAATTTATGACTAACTTCACTAAAATACCTTTTATACTATTTTAGTTTTTATTTGAGCTTATTGTCATTTATTTTTATTTTTATTTTTATTAAAAATGGGTATTAAGAATTAAGGCTTATTAAGTTTTTATATACATATAGGTATATACATATATATAAGTTTTATATATAGCTAGTAAAAGAGAAATAAAAAAAAAGAAAAAATGAACAGCAGCTACTATTCCCCACAAGGGGAACAGTAAACACCCACGCCCGAGCAAACAGCAGAGTCGCTGTTTACAATTCTTTATTTCCTTGTTTTCTTCCCTTCTCTCGAATTTGAATCCCTAACCAAATCCAATCAAATATAAATCCTATAGATTCTCTATCAAATTCACTTTGGATAAAATCAAATATAACCAAATCCTCTTACGACAGAATTTAATTCCAAGGGACTTCAAAATTTCGATAGATCATAAATACTCGAGAACGTGAGATATCAAAAACCTATAAATTCTCCTTGGACAAACGCGGAGAGCTTCGTCAACCCCTCCTAGACCCTGGCAACCTTCCTGCGCACCCCTAGCGGCCTGCAGCTGTCGTCGACCGTCGCAAGGCTAGACGGAAGGCCGCTGCAGCAGCGAGAACATAATACTCTTTTCTGTAGTCACATCAGCCAACAAAACCTCTTCGCGGTATGATCTCTCTCACCTCGTGCAACCTTTCCATGAACCGATTTCGTTAACGTATAGACAATTTAACCCTCTTCAATTCCCTTTAACTAGAATTTAGTGTAACCCATTGGTATGCCCAGGAAATCACCGGATATATCGACAAAAACCTGTTCGATATTTGACAGAAACCCGAGTCAAACCTTGTTTTTGGAAGGCTGATTCCTATCAGAATAAAAGTGATTTTTAAAATCTACTTAAATATGATTACAGCCAATATAACCAAGTTTAAAAGCAATCAAATAGTTTTATTATGCCATGTTTATTTTCCACGATAAATCAGTTCGAAATCCCTGAAAAACAGTTTTCAAAATATTAAAATTTTATTAAAACCATCCGATACGACGTGCACCTCGACAAACTGGGCGACATGGTTGCACACTATACGCATCGAAAGGCACGTATAGATATTGTCGAAATGTAGGAACTGACGGAACTTGATTTCGCTGCCTGTGTGCGACAAAATCAGTACGTATCCGTCGACATACCCCTACATCGACCATTTGCAAACATGGCCCTAACTTTGTGTACGTTCGTCGTATCGAGATAAAACTTACGCCATCAGGACCAAATCGTTTTTCTGGTCCTGTATGCCAAGTTTGGTCCGATTCTGAAAAGGTCGATCGGAACGCCTATTTGGCAGGCCCGCGACCCGCTCCAACGGACGAATTTGTGCATAGCCTATCGAAATTCAACTTTGGACATACGGTTGGGTCCGTCTCCTCAAATCGGATCCGTAGACATGTAGTTTGACGACTTTAGAGACCGTCGATACGGGCACGTATTTCAGTGCAAAACGAGTCCAACGACAGACATCATTTTGACTCAAAATTATAATTTTGCTCCTATTCCAGAATTAGACTTTTGGACAGGCATTTCCTAGACATCTTTTATACTAAAATGTTCGTGATGTTTGTTTCAGCATCCGGAGCTCTTTGTGGATTTTGACATTCGTGCTGACGATTCTGACTGTTGGATTTTGCTACATCTCGCACCAACCTCAGGCAAGATACCTTGCCATTAGCTGTTCGTTTTACTTTTAGCTCATATTCATGCATTATTCATAATTTAATTTTTGCAAAATAAACTGTGATACAAGGCATAAGTAGGTAGAATTTTTACTGTTTAGTTCGATTTTCTGCTATGTACTATTTTCTTATACATTAAACTTAGATTTAAGGGACCACCCTTTGTGTGTTGCATTCATAGGCCTTAACATATTTGTACCACATTGTTGTGAGTCACATATAGAACACGGACATACGTGACTGGCTGGCCACCAGTACGTATAAGCCGTACGATAGGATTAAACGCTAACAAAGGTTGCGTGCTTAGTTTGACTTAGCGGTTAATAGAGGTTATATGTGTTGTGGATACAAGATAGTAGGCATTGGGCGGGGAGGACATATCCTTAGTGTATAGGCTACTTTACACATTTCCCTTGTGACCGTACGCTCCACCGGAGATGCGGGTTGACGACCCATGATTACTGATGGTCACTGACGTTCTGCAAAACGTTATGCTCTTATTGATTGGGCCTCTGGTGCCCCAAGGGGGGACCATCCCGATCCCATTTTAGCCAGGGCCCATGCGTTGAAGGTTGTTCAAAACTGTATTCACTTAGACCGGATAGTTACCCTTTTCCGTTAGGTATGAGTACTCTTGGTTTGGTTACTTGTATCTGACCGTGGCTTGGAACAATAACTTGTCGTGGACTAGTTTGCCACATCTTGTCCTTGTTTGGTTGTAGGTGTGGCTCACTGCTCCGATGAGAAGGTATTGAACCTTGTTGGGGTCCGGATACCATATTGGATTCATGACTTGGAAAGATATTTCATCGTGGGTTAGTGTGCCATCTCCTGTCCTTGTTTGGTTAGGAGGATGGTACGCTAATCCAAAAGGTGAGGTATTAGACCATGTTATGATCTGATTGACTTATTATTGAGTAGTATTTATTCAGTTTATATGGTATGATATTGTGTATCTTCTTACGTCCCTCTGAGAACCTAGTGATCTCTCCAGGTGTGTGCTTTCTTGTCTTTTCGCAGGTATTCTAGCCTAGGTTGTGACCTTCTCATTTCCTTCGAAGATGACGTATCTTGGATCTTTCTTTGCTACTATCGACAAACCATTCCATTTGCCATGTACTTCTTTTTCTTTTAAATTGGTTGGTAGTAGATTTGTCTCCGTCCAACGTCTTGTATAAAAGAATAACTCATGAGTTGATTTATATCATTATTCTTTTGATTTTGTGGATTAGATTTAGTTACCATGGTTTACTGCATTTTACAGCTTATGTATACATACGAGGATTCCATATATTAGAGTATACTTCGTATGTATACAGCTGGCATGCCTTCGAACTTAGTCATAGGTATTTGGGACTGGGGCGTTACAAAGAAATCCTTGTATGTATACATAAGCTGTAAACTGTAGTAAACCATGATAGTAAATCTCATCCACAACAATAAAAGAATCATATATATAAATTACTATGGATTGTTATTTGGTACAAGACGTTGGGCAAAGACAAATCCACTACCAACTATGGAAAGAGAAGAAATGCATAATAAAGGAATTTGTCGAGCGATGCGAAGACGATCCAAGTGCAATCATCTCAAAGGAAGAGAGTAAAATATGGCCTTAGCTAGAGCACCTGCAAAACATCACAAAAGTACACCCTTGGAGAGATCACCAAGTCCTTAGAGAGACGTAACAAGATACAAGAAACAACATGTCATATAAACTGAATATAAAGTATGCCATAAATTCACAAGTAAAAGCAAAGTGTCCCAACTATAACACGGCCCAATATCCCATCATCGAAACAGTGGACTACCCCTGCAACCAAACAAGGACAAGGGGTAGCACACTATTCCGTAATGTGGTTGTCCCATGCCATGACTAGAACGAAGTGTGACATGACATTGGCTAAGGTCGCCTAACCTTTCTAGTATGCAATTTAGAAGACATCTCGATGTATGGACAGGTGTAGGCTGACTCCCCCAAGACTAACTCACAACTCACGACACACACGTCAAGTACTAATACTATCAGCTGGCATAACTCGAGGCTAGCGTCCCACATGACCCATCAGTCCACATAGCTCGAGGCTAGTGACCGTCGCGATACGACTACCGTAGTACGCAGTTACTATGACTTTTGGAGTTGGGTAGCCCATACATCTAACTCTCTTCTTCCTTTCGAAGGTCACTGACAGAAGATAGTCCACTAAGAGTAGGTCCATATGCATATTAAACGACAAGAAGAAAAAGTAACTGAAAGCAAAATAAAGTAAACTATAAACAACAAGTAGTGGATCCAACTGAAAATAAACATACAATAAATATGCAATAACTAAATAAAGAAGATGCAACTAATTATAAGTAGTAAATAAGGCAAGGTATCTTGCCTGGTGTTGGTATGGTGTTCTGACATGTCCCAACTGGTCCAATAGCCATGTATGTCTTATTAAGGTTCGAAGTCACGAGGAAGTAGAAAAAAAATATGATCAGTTAGGGTAAATAGTGATAATCGAAGGAGATTTTTGGAGTTAGTCGCGATTAGTGACGATCAACTTGATTGTCAATGGGATTCACGGTCACTCGTACTTACCTTTAGGAAAAAAATATATTCATTTGGAATTAGTTGTTATTAGTAAATAAATTTTAGAAAATACTTTTGAAAAATCAATAATTGTTTTGGGACTAAACTCTAGGTTTGTGAAAAATATGTTTCCTAGGGTGCACTGTATTTGGTCCAAAACATTTTAGAAAAAGTACTTTAAATATGTATAATTAATTTAGGGTTTGGAATCTAATTCTTGTTAATTTAAAATTAGGTCAAAAGCTCTATACGAATACCTACATAGTTGTATCCTTGAAATACTAATAGAAATATATATAGTTTGTTTCCAAAAAAATATAAAAATAATACTACTAATAATAACAAACTCTTTTTACAATAATAATACAGAATACTTAATAATAATATCTATATATATACAGTATATACTTACATACATACGGTATAGTACTATATTTAATAATATAGCCATTTAGGCAAATACTACTAATAATAATTAATCATCTATGTACTGCAACTATCATTACTTATACTGTAAAAAGACAAAAGTAAAAATGGCACTACCTATCCCATTTTCTTTTCCCACGAAGTCTATTCAGTTGATTAGCATAAAACAAAAAGAAGAAGGAATTTAAGTGCGGAGGAAGAAGTGGGTTTACCAACGTAAAAGGCTAGATTCGAGAGAGACGACCGCGATAGCGACCATCGGAGGAGGTCTATGGCCAAGGATGGGCATGAACGTCGACGCTGGAATCGGGCACTGGCTGTCCGGCGGAGGCAGATCTGGCTCGCGGATACGATCGGCGGAGAGAGGGAAGGTCCCCTGCGGCGCGCGCTTGACTGCGGCGGACATGATGGCTTGGGCGTGCGGCTGAAACGTATGCGCGTGGCGGAAGTGGTGCTCCGGCGGGCTGGCACAGGGCTTCTCGCCGGTAGCTGCCATCATGGCGAAGGTAAGTAAGGGTTCCTTACCCCTTCAACTTTTATCTGCTGCTGGGGTGGCATGTTATGAGTTTTTCTAGTGGGGGTCGCCGGTTGATGGGGTCACCGACAGCGAGGGGTTGGGTGGTGGCAGTGACGGTGATGGTGGTGGTGAAGTCAGTGGTGACAATGGCAGTGGCAGTGCTGCCATAGGTGGTGGTTGTGAGGCTGGCAATGGTGTTTTGGCGATGGTCGGGTGTGCGGCCGTAGAGACAGAAGACTGAATCGGGTTGGTTGCTGGTGGT
Organism: Iris pallida; assembly: GCA_029216955.1. NCBI lineage: Eukaryota > Viridiplantae > Streptophyta > Magnoliopsida > Asparagales > Iridaceae > Iris > Iris pallida. The sequence continues at coordinate 72,250 of JANAVB010015819.1, forward strand.
GAAGGTGGTTGTGGTGATGATGATGAAGATGGTGGTGGTTTGCTGCCACTGGGGTGGCCGGGAGTGATATGTCGGGGCAGGCTGTGACGGGGTGATGCTGGTGTATGGTTGATGGATTTGGTGTCGGTGTGCTGGCGATAATATAACGGTGGTAGCTATTGATCGGGGAGAGGCCAGGGCAGACCAGTGATGGGTATGGGGATGAGGTGGTGTCGTCGTGTCAAGGCTATCCGATACAACGTGGATAACTATAATAAATACTGGAATAAGACTTTGTGTACATAGACACATACATGAGGCACAATTGTGGTAAAAATTTGGAGTTTGGAATTTGTGGAGAACAATGACAGAGCTCCCCTTTATATAGGGTTGAGGAATCCTGTTGATAAGGATTGTGATTTATTTAGATCCAGATACATAATATCACTTTTAATTAAACCATTTTAAAACAAATTCTTTATTCTAGATAACATTTATCTTTATTTTAAACTATTTAAATCCAAATTAGAAAAATCAAATCCTACTTAAAATTGCCATGTGTATTAAATACTTAAATCAATCATATTCCAAATTATCTTTTATAAATAATAAATATATATTAATAATTAATTTTGAAATTTACTATAAATATTTAGATATTTTGAAATACATTTTTATAAATAGATAAAACAATTATAATTAGTTTTTGGAAAAAAAACAAAGTGGACATGAAATTCACTCGCACACAAAAAGTATTTTTTACATAAAATAGTAGTTTTCTAATATACTAATTATATTTGTACCATAAAATAAAATAGCCCTCTTTATAAATAAATAGACAAATAAAATTTGGCAATCTTGACGCGGCACAATAAATAAAAATATTTACTTTTTACTATTTTAAAATAACTTCGCATATACGTCTTCGCACGCGACGTACAAATACGAAACCCAAAAATCATTACCAAAAATTTATTTTAAAAAAATGTAGTAGAAATTTAGGAGGTTTACACTTGCTGTATTTTTTCGAAGTGGGAACTGAGCGTGGTGGCATGTCAGCACCAGCCAAAATCTTCTTCGGGGTTTTGTCGGTCAGGAGGTTCTTGATGGTAGTCCCCTCCATCGTGTTGCTCGTCGCAGCCACCTTCGACACCTAGGTGCGTCGAGTCTTCTTCGGTTTTACGAACCGCTTCAAAGTACTCGACCTCTCCTTAGAAAGGAGATCTTCAAAAGCTTGTTAGTCGAAACGTATGACCAACTTCTTGTAGGAAGATCCCAGCAAGTTGTTGTCAGATTGCATCACCACCTTCTCGTTGGAGGAGAAGGAAGTCCCCAGCAGAGTCGCCATCTTGTTTGCTATGACAAAAGGTTTTATGAACTTTTTGTATATTAAACGTAAAAAGAGTACAATCGATTCCTAAACAAGAAATCTAAGTACAAAATTTTTGGGAAAGTGTGACGGTGGAAATCGAGCACTGCAGGGGCTCCTTTACTCTGTTGACGATCTGACGACGAGTTGAACTTGCTTTGGCTTTTTGGTGCTGGTGATTGAAACTCTAGGGTTGCCAATCAAGAGGGTACCGAAATTAAAGATTTTGAAGCCTCTTTATCGAAGAAAAACTCCTTCTATTTATAAGGGAGCACATATGCGATGTGCATAACTGAATAAATGACACGTGGCATGTGTTTATTGTTGATCGGATGAACCTAAGCATATTTTGTTCCTATCTCCGAGGTTGGATTTTGTCTTATCTTAGGGGGCCATTGGTTTAAACAAACCTATTGGATATGTTCCTCGTTTATGAGAACAAAGTCCATCCTTATCTGTGGTTTAAATAAACTGATAGGATAGAGCTCTTATCAACAGAATCGACTTCTGTTATATCTTAAGTACAGTGGTTTAAGCAAACCAATTTGGGTACTATCCGAAAAGCCACCTGTGGAACCATGCCACATGCGCTTCTAGCAAAGCTTCTATGTCAATGAACTTCTGGGTTATGAGTAGACTATTCTTCAGGCGACGGAGTCACTGCGCTTTTAGAGCGACGAGGCGACTATGCTTTGAGCGACGAAGATACTGTGCTTTAGGGCGATGAGTAGACTTGTTCTTTGGTTACGGAGAGATTGTGCTTGAGAGCGAGCAGTAGACTTGTGCTTGAGGCGACGAAGTCACTGTGCTTTAGGGCGACGAGTAGACTTAGACTTGGTCTTGACATGAAAGGAGCCTCTGTGCTTTTGGGCGACGAGTAGACTCGGTTTTGAAGACAAAAGAGCCACTATACTTTTGGGCGACAAGTAGATCCGGTCTTGAAATCAAAGGAGCCATTGCGCTTTTGGACGACGAGTAGACTCGATTTTGATGCCATAGTGCTTTTGGGTTGACGCCAGGGCACTGTGGGCTGCCTGCGCTTTTGGGTCGAAGGAGCTAGTATCTGTCGAAGTCTTTCAAGAGCAATTAATGACTGTTCCTTTGATGGACGAGTTGGTCATCCTCTACTTTAATTACCACCATCATTTTGGGAAATTCTAAGAAGTTAGTGGCCTAGGATTCAGACAAAATAAACCTATTAAATGAGGTTCATTATGCTGAGTTTCTGGTTCATCCGTTAATTCGGGGGCCTTTCACCGATGGCCACGTGGCATGTGGGTTGGACCACACTCTCCCTACATAAAGGGAAGCTTTTCTAAAGGGCTGTGTCTTATATCTCTTTAACATTCCCACCGTCATGCTCGATCCCGACTTAGCTTCGAACTGCCATTCGCCTTGCACAAGTCGACCGTTGGTTGTGTATCTCTTCGTTCCCAGAAGCTGTGTCCATGTAGAAGAACTGTTGTTGAGTTTTGAGATGCAGTTGAGCATTTGGCGTACGAAGTTCGAACCTGAACAACATCTTGGAGGTCTTCGAGATCCAAGCTTTCGGATTTGGATTGGTTGCCAATCCGAAGAGCCACAGGTTGTGCTCTGCCCTGCTCAATGGCGGTGGCACAGCCTGTGCTGTGGACTGAGTTCTTGCTCGGGCTAATAGCTGCTTCAGGAACTGGCTCGCTCTGACAGTGCTGCACGTCTGGGGGGGTTGTGCATCTGTGAAGATTAACCCCCTAGTATGGTGCCTGTGAAGATTAACCTCTTGTAGATCTATAGATGCTTTAGTTCTTTTCATGATGAATCTGTAATAGATCCATGTAGGCATGATTTAAATAAAGACGCTCTTTCCTTTTAATCATGATGAATCTGTAATAGATCCTTGTAGGCATGATTTAATAAAGAACTCTTTATGAACTGTGGTTTCTGATCGTCTGTCTGCACTTTTGTGTACCTGCGCTTTTGTGAAGCTTTGTGTAGCGAGAACACTACCTGCACTTTTGATATGTCTGCGCTTTTTCATGCTTCTATACTTCCTCGAACCAACCATCCATCGTAAGGCATCTTGCGGGTCGGAACACTACACAGAATCCTTCCAGACGACCCGAAGGAAGTCGTGTGTGTCAAAAGGTCCTCTCTCCGATTCTACTACAATACAGCTACGAAAATGCTTTATCGTCGCTCACACGACAGACTTTTCCTCCGATGCCTATCAACAATGAGGTGATTGAAGCTCTTCGAGAGGCCTATGATGGTGCCTGTGGGGCTCATCAACCCGGTCCTAAATTATATGACCGACTCTGTTGTATGGGTTATTACTGGCCTACCATGATGGTAGATGCTGTCGAGTACGCCACAAAATGCCGACCATGTCTGTTTCACACTGATTTCATCCATCTACCTTCAAAGTTCTTACACCTTACGGTCGCCTCTTAGCCATTTGAAGCCTGGGGTATGGACATAGTTGGACCAATCACTCCTCCACCGTCCAGAGGGCATCGTTTTATTTAGCAATCACTGACTATAAGCGAAAGCAGTACCTCTGTCAGAGGTAAAGAGCTCAAAGGTGATCAACTTCATCAAGCATCACGTCATCTACCTTTTGGGTCCCCAGAAGGATCATCTACAACAATGGTCCCAATTCATAAGCCATGCATTCAGCTGATTCTGTGATAAGAATCGCATCCAGAATGTGGCATCGACTGCTTACAATCCGGCGACAAACGGAGGCTGAGCTTTGAATAAACAATTGTTAAATTGCTCAAGAAAGTTGTATCTCTAATAAATGCGACTGGGACGAGAAGTTAGGCGAATGCCTCTGGGCCTACCGCACAACGGTTCGAACTTTGACGGGTAACAACCATTTTCTCTGGTGTACGGAGCGAGGCCTTGCTTCGTCTCGAAATTGAGATCCCTTCACTACGAGTGGCCATTACAAACCAGTTGATGGAGGAAGTCAATCAGCATCGTCGGTTGCAAAGTTAGAAGCATTGGAAAAAAATGCCTTTTGGCTCAATAACACATCTAACTCTATCAGGTCTCCTAAGCTTTCAACAAGAAAGTCAAACAAAGGAATTTCCAAGTGGGTGACCTTGTCCTATCAGTCAGGAGGCCGATGGTGATACTCATAAAATGCAGTAAGTTCGAGCCCAAATTGGAAGGCCCTTCATTGTAGAGACGGTGTATCTAATGGGCCTACCGACTCGCAAAACCAAACGGGAACTTATTCATGATGCCAATCAATGGCAAGTTCCCAAAGAAGTACTATGCTTGATACCCTTCGATGTACTTCCATATCCCTAACAAAAATCTTCAAATTTGACAACCGAGTTCAACCCCCCTTGTTCATCATATGTTTCTAGATCCAACTGCTCTAGGACGTTCCCTCATGTAACTCCTCTTCCCGGATGAATTGTAAATGAACTTACGTTAAGATTTCTTTTATATTTGTATTCCTATCTACTCCTTCAAATTATTATGTTATCTATATCTTTGGAAAACTTGCTGGCCTACTCTTAGTTTTTCAAGCAATTCATAAGCAAACCACACGAACAACACCAACGCCAATACCAGCGCCACCTTCCCTGTCAACACCAACACCACAGCTGTAAGCGTCGAACGCCCATCCAACTCTCCTCTTCTGCCACTACAACACACCCAACAACTTGCTGGAGCAACCACAGCCCATCATCACCGATACCACCATTTCTGAAACCACCAGCGTTACCATATCTGTGTCTAATTGTGTCCGTGTATCCATCAAAAAATTACTATATCAATGTGTCCACCCGTATTGTCCGTGTACACACACATTCTCTTTCTATCCATACAAACCAGCAGTTCATGTTCGACACGATCCTATCCACAACATCTATCCCTCCTCTGTGTCCGATCAATCTGGACACATCAATAAGGGAAAACAAATCAAAACCTAACCTAAACCCTGACCTCCCGAGTACCATTGACTCGCCAGTCACCGACGACCTCTAGTCCCCACGCCTCCTCACAAATGAACAGGCGAGCATCCGTCTGGACGAGAGCCCCCCGGCCGCAGGCGCCCCTCTGGCCTAGAACCGTCCGACCTCTACGAGCCCGACGCCGTACACGTCAGCATCCTCACCGCGCCTCCGTCGATATCAGAGACGGTGAGCTCACTCCCTCACGCGTGCAGCCCAGATCTGGTGTGCCACCGACAGGAGGCTCGAACCACCGTGACCAATCCTCACCACTTCGTGGCTGCGTCCTCTCTGGCTGAGCGTGTGCTCCTCCACTGAAAGCCCGCGGCTGCCGCCCCTCCGAGACAGCCACAACGATGAGCGACTCGCTCTTTCTCGCCGAAGAATGTTCCGGAGCCGTCTCGCCAAGACGAACCCCTACTAGGCCGCTACCCCCCCACGAGCACCTTCGCTGGAACCACCGTTGTCATGCCCCAATACCAGAATACGGGGACGGACGTCGGCCAGCTACACCGTATAAGGTACGAATACGCTATACGGCGATGATGGCTATCAAGTCTTGCTGGATCCTATCATGCAATCAATCTATGGCCTAAATTCGATCTCATGTCCACAGGGAAATCACAAAAATATCAAGGGAGATAATCATATGGAAAGTAGGTAAATACGCATATGATAATCAGGAGGTCTACAGTACAGAAATGTAGATGATATACCTTCCCACAGTTCATAGCATGGTCTGAACTGAAAATGTCCTCCAATGTCAAGTCTGAAAGATCCACTGGGTCGGTCACTGGAAATCTGGGAACAATCCAGGGTTAGTCAGGCCAACCGCAGCAAGTACTAGAAAGGAAGGCTCAAGACGGACGAAGAAAACAGCATGATAAAATATGACAGAAATAGCATCTAAAAATAGTAAATAAGGTAAAGGATCGTGCGGTACCAACGCACGATTACAGAATATAAGGCAGCAATCCAACTTCTAATACGTAAGTAACCAACAATCATCACAGTCATCCTAACATCCCTAATGCTTGCATCGCCAACTGGAACTCGTAGTCTGTCATCGGAACAGTAACTCACCCCTACATCAAACAAGAACAGGGAATGAATTACCGCACCGGGACAGCGTTACGTGCCAGCCAGCTTAGCAAGCAACAAGACATACAATTTAGGAGAATAAGCGGCCACTCAAAATGCCTACGGCTCTCTATGTGGAGGTTGGGTTACCCCAACAATGCAAGTATGGAAATCCTCAGATCGTACCGTCCCAGCAGGGCTAGCGAGGCCAAGTTTAGCATGTAAGAAGAGCCGATCCCTCGTAAGGCCACCGGGCTTTGCATGTCACCACCGGTCCCTCGTAAGGCTACCGTGCCGAGCATGCCATGTATATAATGTATATACATAAGTAACTGGATATTGCCATCCACTAGTACGAATGGTAACAATATCCTTGGCGGCCAGCCTGCAGGTCATGACTAATGTCTGGGATAAGGCTGGTAATGCACGATCTCGGATTCGTTCCCCAATGCTTCTACCAGTTTAAGTTGCCTAGATTATCCATACATTTTCCGAATCACATGCCGTGGTCACATGATCATCCTCCTAAATGTCGTACCTCAAACGAACATGCTAAGTAAGGATCAACCTCGACACCTATAGTCCCAGTTGTGATCCATCCTTAGTTATGCAACAAGCAAGCAAGCAATCCTAACCACGCTAAGACTATAGGCCAACTACCAGATACCCATGCAGGTAACCATATAATATAGCTAGAATATCAAGATGGCATCACATGCCATATAATCATGGAAGTAGCACTCAAAGTGCCAATAGACAAAGGGCACCGCAGTGCAAGGTCAGGGCCAGTACCTCAAAGGGTAACTGGACTTATAGCACGATACAGGTAGTCAGGTCTGGGACAAGAACAAATCTGTCAGTCACAAAAAGTCATCTGCCCACATCGTGGCATGGATATCAGGTCAAGTACAAGATCAAAACCTCTACCACAATATCATCTCAAACTTATATGGGATCCTACAGCTCCAATCATCAAGTCGTCTATCCACCAGATCAATCTATCAAGTGTCACCCTCTACGATGAAATCAATATCATGCCAAGAAGGTCAATAACCAAACACCAAGCTAATCACTATAAGCAATGCTAGGCCCTCTGGCTTACAAGAATCCTTCAAGTCAATGATCACAAGCAACTAGAAAACAAGCCCCTCAACTACCATAGAGCAATCAGGTTCCCCAACTACCGGAATACACAAAGGTACCCAGTTTTGGGCGTTTGGGAAGTCGAGTAAAAATTATATAATAGCCTCGATATTCTATTCGTTTCGCGAGACACTCGCACTAATATCAAAACCAAAAGTCCTAAAACATCTGATCAAATTAGAACATCACCAAAGAACTAACAACACTATATAAGAATCCACTTAGTCTACCATTATCACTATCTCAATATCATATCTCCTCATAGTCAATCCTCGAATAAGATCATAATCCCAACACATGGGTTAACACAAATCAACGCCGTCGGAAGATGGCAAGGATTGTGTCAACCACTCTAGATCAGATCCACAACCCTTAAACCAAACAAGACCAGGGTTGCAGACCTTCACCCGAGTAGAACCGCTCTACTTACACAATCCGGCGGACAGGACAGACAATGGATAACAAACTAAACTAGAACACCATCTAAAAAAAGAAGGGTCGGGTCAAGAGTACAATGGGTGATACCGTCGAAAAGGCAAGGATTGCCTGAACCACTCTGGATCAGATCCACAACCATTAAACCAAACAAGGACCAGGGTTGCAGATCATCACCTGTAGCTCCCCTTCCCGAAAATCTTGAATTATTTTTTTATTATTATTCATTTGATTTAAATTATGATTTTTAGAATTTTAGAATTAATTATTTAGTTATTAATACGGTATATGACCTTAGCCATAGTTGAGTTTTGAAGTACTAGACGACTAGAAATCGTGGCACGGATAGTGTAGTGGTGTGTCTTGACTAGTGTACTAGTCATGCTAGGGGAAACCTAGCCATAGGAATGTCGTAACTAGGAAAACCAGGCCAAGTTATGACATGACTATTATAAATTTTTTTTAATTATTATTATATTTTTGACATTGAGTGACCCGGTTGAACCAAATTGGCCAGGCTAGACCCAAACCAAGCCCAAGCCCAGGTAGTCATGTAGTGCATCCCAAGACGTCCGTGTAGATATACATTGGGTAGTAGTATGTTAATTCAGTAACCTAGTAGATGATTTTCACAAATGGTAGTTAATATATACATTATGAGTTCTTGATAATTAAATAATGTTTTTAGTAAATAATTTTCTTTAACAAATATTTTGGACTCGATGGGATTTATCTGAGATACATATATTTGTATATATATATATTATAATATATATATATATATATATATATATATATATATATAATATATATATTATATATATATATATACATATATATATATATATATATAACATATTTTAATATATGAAAATTAAGCCTTTATTTATATATATATATATATATATATATATTATATCTATATATATATATATATATATATATATATATATAATATCATTGTAATTTTCTTTATGTGAATTTTTGGTATATAAAGGTAAAGGATTAGATTTTCAAATATTGGTTTTATAAATATTTAGTACTAGATTTGAATTTATATATTATAAGTGTGTTACGTGTTGTATATATAAATATATAAACGTATATATATGAATAA